>RJWM01004056.1:7031-105887 GCA_004363535.1 Dasyprocta punctata | reverse complement strand
ACTGGGGCGTGTGCTTGTGTGTGTGTGCATCCAAGGGTATGGAGAGATGACACTGCTGTGTTTATATGTCGTCTGCATGAATTTTGGGGAGTCTGTAGGGACAGGTGGTTCAAGACTTCTGCCACCCCCACCACCGCCCAGAGAAAGGGCAGATAGTAGGCCTGGGCCAGCAGGCACCATGGGAGGCCAGGGCTGGGCATTTAGGGAGGACTTGGCTTTTTTCTGCATCCACCACAGCCTGTCCCCGTTGATCAGACAGAAGGTTGAGGGTGTCCTAGAATCTTAGACATTCTGCAGTACTCTGACTCTTTGGAGCCCATTCTCACCTAGGATCTCATTTGATCCTCACAACAGTTATTCACAGGAATCACCTTCCCAACTTCCACGATGAAAGCTCTGAACTCGGAGAGGTTAAGCAACCAGTCAAAGCCACACAGCTCATTAGATTTGACATAGTATAGTTGATCTTCCTTACCCATGGGGGTCTACATCTGTGGATTAAACCAACTCCAGATCAAAATTACTCCAGCGGAGCATAGTGGTACACACCTGTAATCCCAGCTATTCAGATGTCTAAGGCAGAAGGATTCCAAGTTTAAGGCCAGACTCTGTTAAAAAGTAAAAAATAAAAGAATGGCTAGGGGTGTAGCTCAGTGCTACAGAACTTGCCTACCATGCATGAGACATCAGGTTCAACCCCTAACATGAAAAAATAAAAAATAAAATTCCATTAAAAATTTTGAGTTTATACGGAGCTTGTACAGACATTTCCTTGTCATTATTCCCTACACAGCATAGTCTAACAACTATTTACATAGCATTTACATTATTTTATAAATAATCTAGAGGTTATTTAAAGTAAATGGGAGGATACTAGTAGGTTATATGTGAGTACTATGCCATTTGATACAAAGGACTTGAGCATCCATGGATTTTATTAGGGTTTGGGAAAGTTCCTGAAAACTGTACCCCAGGGATGGCTGTGATTCCTGGCTGTTTCCAGTGGGCCACAAATGTCATCTTTTATCAAAGAAAGGTGACACATTGCTTTGCAGTTTGCCAGTCTAAGGCATAATAGGTCTGCCATTGGTCCTGGAACTTGTCTTTTTTTGTTGTTTTGTTTTGTTTTTGGTACCGGGAATCAAACTCATGACCTCACACTTGCCAGGCAGGTACTGTGCCACTGAGCTATATCCCTGGCCTTACTTAAGCCTTCTGGGTTTGGGCCAGGATGAATTGTGTGGGAAGCTCCTGCATGGGACAAGCAAGTAATAGCCTAAATGCCTGGAATGAAACAGCCCACTCACGACTTGTGTACTGTATTTGCACACAACATCCATGTATCTGCATGCGTGCCTGCAAACACACACACACACATGCACACATGCACACGTAAGTATGGGTGCCCTTTTTCTGGGTGTCTTGAGAGTCCCCTCCCTGCCTGTGGCACCCGTGTGACCAGCACTGCTCCTAGAGCAGAATTCCGGATCTAGAAGAGGCCCCAACTCCTCTCTCCAAGCTGTCCTTGTGTGGGCAAGAGATGCGAACAATGATTTAACACAGTTGAAGAAAACACATAAACAAATGTAGAGTAACAACCCAGCTGTGGGAGCCTCACAAAGCCCAGCCAGGAGGCAAATGCAATGAGCAGAGAAGAGAACTGGGGGTGCTGAGTCAAAGCAGCTGCGTTGAATCCATGAACTGGATTCTGAGGTCCCCTCTATCTGGTGAGTTATATCCCAAGATCCTCTCTGCCTCCAGTCTGGCACTGAGCACTACTAAGCGACTGCCTTACACCCCACAGGTTCTGAAGCAGGAAGGTGAAGCGGCAGGAGACTGGACAGATGGAAGCAGCAGAACAGGCCCTGCCACCTAGGCCAGCCACCTGCTTTGGTGACTGCCAGCAGGGTCCTCAGTTCTGCAGGGCCCCTGCCTTCTGAACATGCTGGGAGAGAGAGGCCACTGTGCACACCTGGACACTGATCCTGGGACATAAAGGAACCATGTATAGCATCTACTGAGCCCTGATTGCCCTACCTGCCTGCTTCTTGCAGCACTTCCTCCCCACTGGCCTCCTTTGAGGTCTTCTAGGGGTTGATTTAAATCAAGCTTTAGGAAAAAAAACCGCTCTACCTTGTATCCCTTGGTTTATTTGCCCTAGGCTCCCGTTCCCTGCTTGTAATCTGAACCGCCCTGAAAAGACATAAACATCTCTCTGTTTGAAGAGTCTCCCAGGAGCACACAGCGGCTCTCCAGCCCTTCTGCGATGGAGAAAACACTGAGTGAGAGACGCCAACCTGCCCTGTGCTGCCCCTGCCCTGCCCCAGGCCTAGGCTGCTGGAGAGGGGAGCCCTGACCTGCCTGGAGAAGCCTCCCTGTGTCAAGGATGTTCCTGCACTTTACAGCTGGTGTCTAATTTATAAGCTGTTTTTTAAAGGTGTTATCAAGCAGCCACAAACCTAAGAAGTAAAGTAGCCAGAGGAACTATGTCGCCCTCCACCTCGGCCCTCCCAGGCTGTCTGCAGTGTCAGGGCCTCCGTCTGAGTGGCTGAGGAGTGGAGTTCCCAGGGGTGGACCTCCAAAGTGATTCCCTCGGGGCACCCAGAGGCAGGAGACATCTTCAAGGAAGCTGGTGGGGAGCAGGAGCTGCTGTCTGCCTGGGAGCCCTTCAGGGAAAGTCCCCGGGAGGCCTGCAGAGAAGGGGGACTTGTGCAGGCCTCTCCAGGCTCTGGCCGGTGGACCTGGAGGCTGCTTTCCAGCTCTTTATGAGCCCACCTCTGCAGCAGTACCCTGGTGCCAAGAAGAGAAGAGCCAAGGACCACATGTGGCAGGAAGAAGGCAGTGGCACTGTTGACGCCGTAGGACTGGATCCCCACCAGGAATAGCTGCCCACCATGGGCCTCATGGTCTGTATTGCATGGGTTGGCCAGATTAGCACTGGACCGAGTCAGGGCACTGTTATTTTTTGTAGGGGATGGTGTGTGGCTCCTGTCATCCATGGTGTGATACCTCACATTGCTCTGGTGTCCCCTTCTCATCACTTCTGGGCCAGGCCAACAGTGTACAGGGGATCAACAAACACATAGGGATTTGACGGAGTGACTCTGGGAAGGAAAGGGGACAAGAGCACACAGAGGGTCACAGGCAGGAGTGAGAATGAAGAGCCCACTAGGGAAGAGCTCAGGCCTATCCTGACACTGTCACTGGCACCGTCGCTGACACCCTCATGCGCACCGGCTGGGGAAGTCGGCAGCTCCTGTGCTGGGCCTGGAACACGTGGTGCACCTGGTGAGGGGTGGAGCCCCACAAGGTATCTGCGTCGCTGAATGCCAAGGTGTAGCCTCTCATCCATCAAACTGGAGGAGCGTGGGACAGAGAGATAGCTCTTCCAAGGATGCCCGGGAATGTGTCGCAGAGGAGCCACCATGGGGGCTGAGTGCTGCAGACTGAGTTTCCTGGCTAGAGAAGAGGAAGCAGCTGTTTCAAACCACACAAAGCAGGGTAAGCCATGGTTACTCGGCTGCTGAGTCCTGTTCGCTATGACTCATCACAGATGAGCAGCTCTGGCCTCAGCCCTGGGTCAAGACCACCCTCTCCTCAGAGCCACCCAAACCTCAGGCCCCCTAGACCCACCCATTGTGAAATCCCTCTGCAAAGAGGACTAAGCTCTGTGCTCTCTCCAGAGTTACAGGCATGGGTTTGATGTCAGACAGCCTTGGACTTGCCCGCTGGAACCGCCATCTTCCAGCTGTGTGACCTTTGGCGTGCACTGGCATGTCTGAGTCTTAGTTTCTTGATTTGTAAGCAAGGGGTGATGCTTTGGTCTTTGGGCCTCAGGAGGATCCAGCTGAGATGGTGGAAGGTGCCAGGCAATGGAATGGATTTGATAGATGGTAGCTCATAGGAGAGAAAGTAGTAGAAGATAGAATGACAGTAGCTAACATTGCTGTGTGTTGAGGACTCCACGTGCGCTTACTCAGCCTCTAAGTAGGCACTTTTTGTTTTCAGAATGGATTAGAACACTGAAAATGAGAGAAAGTAAGTAATTTGTCCAACATTCTTATCTCAAACATGTGAGGAAGCAGTACATTGTGTCTCCTCTAGGGTCCTGCCAGTGGCACTCCCTGCCCTTGTGGCCTCATGTACGATTCCTCTGAATTTAACTACAAACATCTGTTGAGTCCAAAGGCGTTCCAACTCAGGAAGGGTTGCAGGATACGAAGCAATCAGGGACCAGAAACTCCAGATGGGCCTTGAAGCATGAAACAGTTATAGGGACATGGGAAGACAAGGATAGATATTCCAGAATGAGCAAAGACCCAGGTATAGGATTACGCGTCAATGTGGAGAGGGCTCATGGAGTCCCACATTTACATGTTGGCTTTTCACTCACTTATTCATCTCTTCATTCATTCAGTCAATAAATATTTCTCAAGCAGCTGCCTTAGTGATACAGAAGTGAATAAGGTCTGACTGGCTAAGAGTAGTACAACGTAAAAATATTGAGACTCCGAGGACAAGGACAGTTGGCCCTCAAGATCCATGAGCTCTATGTGTGTGGATTCAACCAACTACAGATAGAAAATATTTTTTAAAAAATCATGCCTGTGTTAACAATAGACAGACTTTTTCTTGTCATTTTTCCCTAAACAATATTACATAACAATGACTTACATAGTATTTACACTGCTGTAGATATTATAAATCATCCAGCCATGATTTAAAGCATATAGGAGGGTGTAGCTCAGAGGTACAGCTTTGCCTAGCATGTGCAAGGGGCTAGGTTTGTGCTGCAGCACTGCAAGGTAATAATAATAATAATAATAATAATAATAGCAGCAAACTCTAAAATATACAGGAGGATGTGCATAACTTAAATGTTAATGCTGTGCCATCTTGTATAAGATACTCAGGTATCCTCAGGTTTTGGTTTATGTGGGAGGTAGGCAGGTGGGCCTTGGTTACCAAGACATGACTCTATGGAATGCTAGGGGACCCAGAGAAAGGCCCTTTGTCCATCCTTGTAGAGTCAGACAAGGTTTTTTACAGGAACAGGTGCCTGAACTGAAACATGAGGGACACACATGGAATAATTTAAAGCATAATAGTTACTGTCATAACAATCAGCACTATAAGGATAATTCATATTTATTGAGACTGTGTACTTTACATACATTCCCTGCCAGTGCTCGTGACAACACCATGAGATAGATTCTGTCCAGCACGCTTATCTAGAGATGAAAACGTGGAAGATAAGAGTTGGTGCAAGGCTCATCCAGAGTCAACGTGGCCAGGAAGTGGTACAGACAGGTCTTACTGTGTCCTGCACATACTCACATGGTAGAAGGCAGGAAGAAGCATCTCCAACCCCAGGGTGTGTATGTGTGTGTATGGCGTTTAAGCCATTGGGAATGCTTCCCACAGTACCACCCAGAATCCTATCCCCAGAGGCTTGGCCTTCCTGCCCCTGGATGGGGCCAATCCTTTGGAGTATCAGCGTGGTACTCCAAAGTGCCAGAACATTGAAAGGCAAAGCCACTTTCAGAAGAACAAAAGACTCTCCATTTTTCTCAAGCTTTTTCTAACCCTTCAGCCCTTCAGAGCTAACCCATAAGAAGTGGGGACCAAGGGCACAGATTCTAAATTTTTGCCAGGGCAACTCAGGTGATGTCCCATGTCTGGTTGTGATCAAACTCTCACAATAAACAAACCAGAAATGTGAAGCAGAGATAGATTCAGGGAACCCGTGCTCCTGAGAGGTGGCATAAATTCCACGCTGGGCAGCAGACTAGCTCCACTTGAAGCACTGTGGGGACCCAGTGTCCTTGGTCTGCAACATGAGGGCTCTGTCCAGGGATTTGTAAGAAGACACAGAAAAGGAGAGGACACACTTTTGGCTAATTGTCTGCCTTACTGGGAACCCCTACAAGGAAGATCAGATGCAAATGAGGGCAGAGGGCCTAGGTGAACAGTAGGGTGTTGGAGGGTTTGGGAGTGAGGAGCCACCTGCATCTCTCTCTTCAAGAAAGTTAGGCAGAGGGGACTGAGCTGAGCTCCTGGACTGCTAATGCTGGGAGCAGGTGAGCGCTGTTAAATGAACTGAGTATTAGAAGGATCTTCAGCTCTTCCCCTGCCCCCACCAGGGCAAGGAGTGCTAGGTACTCGATGCCAACTGCAGAGTGGAGCCCGACATCCCCAGGAGCACGGTGTGGGTTCAGGGAATGCAGCCTTGGCTCCAACATAAAGCAGCAGCAGAACACAAGTGCCATAGTAATTGAATTCAGGGTCTTCCTCAGACTTGGAGGTGAAGCTGATTAGGCTTAGGATAAACAAACAGATGAAATAAGTTTATCGTCCTGCTTCACGGGATAGATAATCCACTTAGAATACAATACCCCCAAGAGGAGGCCTAGGCTGGAAATATATAGAGCTCCCAAATGAGATTATGATGATTCGGAGAAAATGGATTCATTGTAGGTTAGAAGGAGAACCAAAGCATTTTAGCTATATTCCTAATGCTCGGGGCTGCCAGGAGACTCGCCCTTCCACCCTCCTCCCTCAAATACCATGTCAGAGGTTAAAGGCAGACCAAGGACTGTGAACAACAGTAACATAAAAGTTGAAGGTTTTTAATTTTTTTAAGTTTTGAAAGGACTATAGATTCATATTTCTACAAAATAGCAGAGAAAGGACACATGTACTCTTTGCCCAGTTTTTCCCAATGGTAAATCATCTTACGCAACTATAGTACAATCATTATCAAAACTAGAAAATTGATGTTGATACAATTCACAGGACCTATCCTGGTTTCACCAGTTTTGTGCCCACACTCATCTGTGTGTGTGTGTGTGTGCGTGTGTGTGTGTGTATGTGTGTGTGTTTAGTCCTGTGCACTTTCATTATACATGAGGATTCATGTAATCACCATGATCAACCCAGAACTATTCCAGTCACACCATACCCTCCCTCCCCAAGCCCCGGCACTCACTGATCTGTTCCCCCCAACACACCCTGTATAATTTCTCATTTTGAATGTCATAGGAATGGAATCATGCAGCATATGACCTTTAAAATTTCTTTTCACTCAGCATAATGCCCTTGCTAGCCCAGGTGATGCATGTAGCCAGAGTTCATTCCTTGTTGTTGTTGAGTAGTTCTTGATGACATGGATGTACCACATTGTGTCTAATCATTCACCTATTGAATGGCACCTATTGAATGGCATTTCCATTATTTCCAATTTGGGGCTATCACAAATAAGGCTGCCATGTACAATCATGTGTGGTTCTTTTGTGAATAAGAAACACAGGTCTAGGAGAGTGATTGCTGGGTCATATGACAAGTATTTTATTTTTAAGAAACTGCATGTGAGGGCAAATAGATTAGCCACATTTGGGAAACCATGGCGTCTCCATTGCGTGTTTGGAAGTGGCTGCTAGGTCTTAGATGGACCCTGGCTGAGAAAAGAAGACATTCTTGCGCTGCAGAAACTGGGGCTAGAGCTGACACAGCTGGGAAATGACCAGAGCGAATTGGAAGGAAGGGCTATCAAAACTCCATTCAAGGCAACCTAGGGGAAGCACAGAAACAAATTTTAATCAGCAAAGTGATACTGGCCTCCAATAAACCCCTAACCATGCTAGAAAGATGGGCTTCTCAGAATGATTTCAAACTAGAATAATGTGCTAGTAAATCAGAGCCCTGTGCATAAAGAACACAATCAAAGAGGCTTAAGGGTTCACTGAGGAGTTTTATGGTCCAACCCCCACCTCCTGCAGATCCCAATCACCCACTGCTGGGGCTCCCAAGTGGAGCACACGGGGCTGCTTCCTCTCTCCTTCAATAAACATTTGCTGAGGCCCTACTGCATGCCTGGAGCTCTGCTAGTTTTTCCACCAAAGCAAAAGAAGCCAGTATCTGGGCAGGTGGTCACATTTGAAAAGTAAGTCCGTCAAACAAGAGGGTGTTGGCGGCTAAGACCTTGTCAAGTCCTAGAGTGCCTTAAGAAAATTAGCATCTCACCAGCCAAAGCTTCTTATCAGAGGGCAGGCTGTAGGTCATGGAGACAGTGCAGGGCTTCAGGGGATTTAGGAACAATGGTAACACACTGAGCTCCTTGTTGGGCACCAGCACTATGCTGAACATGTTATAATACCTTCACACTGTAAGATTCATCCTGACCCTACACACTTTCTCAAATGATAGGCTCTCTCCCAACTAAAGTCACCTTCGGCCAGGCATGGTGGTCCACACCTGTAATCTTAGCACTCAGGAGGCTGAGGCAGAAGGATCACCATGAGTTTGAGACCAACCTGGGTGATAAAGCAAGACCCTGTCTCAAAAATCAAAAACAAAACAAAGCAAAAAAAGTCACTTGAGTATACCTGTCACAGGGCCTTAGATGCTTCTGGCTCGCTCTTACCTTCCTTCAAGAAGTCCTTTGTGGATGTCGGACTGGTCCCTGTCCTGGCAAGGCTGACCAAGGAAGAAGGCACTGGAGCTCTTGTCTGTGCGGGAGCTGCCTGTGGTCTTCCCAGAGTTGCGGGCAACAGGAAGCCTTCTCTTTCACACTGCAGTCGTGGTAGGGCAGAGGACAGGGCGTGGGAGACCAGAGGGCCCACACTCTAAAGCACCCACTGCACAGCATCTGGCAGCCTCTAAAATGTCCCGAGCCTCAATCAGTGGAAAAGGAGCCAGATCAGCGTCTTCTCTTTGTCCTCAAGAAAAAAAGATACATTCCAGATAATTTCGCCGTGATGGAAGAGGAGGAAGCGCTGAAGTAGCAAAGGAAATAAATTAACGCCATCTCAGCTAAAATCACACACAATTAAAACCTGGATCCCAATGTGCTTTTCTGTGCAGAGAGAGCAGCTTGTAAATGACATGCATTAGTCACTCAGTCCAGCCCACATGCACGGTGTGGGGACCTGAACCTGAAACTGCAGGGTGCAGAGGAAGCGGGCCAGGAGCCTGACCCTGGTTTTAGCTTTCTGCTTGCCTATCTAGAATCTGGAAATCCCACTCTTCTCTGGCCAAGGTGCCTCTCTCCAGAGGCCATTTTGCCCCGCTTCCCTCTGGGTGGGACTCACCCAGGCAGAGACAGAGGCAGAGGCCAAGGCCTGGGTCCCTGGAGGATCTGAACCATTATCCACTCGTGCAGAAGGATACTGCAGTGGCCAGAGAACATGGACTCTCTGATCCTGGCCTGCAAAGAGGCTGCCCAGCATTTTAGGTGTCACCCCCTCATCTCTTGCTTCAGAGTGTCAGTCTCCCTCTGTTCAGGGAGGTGAGTTTTTCCTTCTCCTCCTTCTTCCCCTGTCTTCTAACTTCCCTTTGAATTAAATTTCCTTTTGCTAGAAAAGAAAAACCTCCAGCAAAGGAAGAAGGCAAAAGCGCCTGAAGAGAAGAAGAAGAAGAAACTTCAGGAATGAGAGATCCCCAAGTGCCCATGGACAGTGACCGGTGACCAGTGATGGGCAGTTCTCCACATCCCCTGAGGTTGAACTAGGGAGGAATGTGACTCGGGGTGAGATGCTGGGATAAAATAGGATGAGCTTTCCAACAGTCATGAGTTTAGTTCCTTTGACAGACAGCTTTTGTGGATTGTGGGATCTCTCTTCCGCAAGAAGCAGGAGAGTTTAGAAGGCAAAAGGAAAAGGGAAAAAACCCAAATCCCCTAAAAACCGCAGTGGACTCAAAGTGGGAGGATATGTGGCTGAGACCAGTTTTGCATTCTTCCCAGCTGGGGGTCAAGCCACTGTGATCCTCGTCAGGACTGACCAGGATGACACACAGGACATGTCTGCACAGAACAGGGGTTCGGGCCGATTTTACCCAATTGCTTATCATGAAGGCAGCTCCTGGGACAGGAAAGTGGAGCAAGCTGGGCTCTTCCAGAAGAACTATCCCAGCTTGGAACAGACTTATCAGGTCACCTGATCCCCAGCCCTCCCTACTATGTGCACTGTGAGGCCCACGGCCAGGATCTGGGTCCCAGCTGGCTGGTCTCAGACTGCCCTGCAGAGAGGAACCTAGAGCCCGAAGCTAAGGAGCCAGTCATCTCGAGCACCTGCAAGTACAGGCAGGTCCTCAGCAGCCCTCTCCATTTGGGGCCCAGGCACCAGTTTCCCTCATCGAGTTTCAGACCGACCACTCTGCCCTTGGCAGTGGCTGCTGCCTGTGTTTCTGGGAGGCAGCAGCCCCTGATGAATCTGCTATCCAGGGGGAATCTGGACTCAACGGTTTATGCACTTTCACTTCTCTCTGAGCTTGTCAAACAGAGCCAAGCCATTCAATCAACAGTACCGTGTGGTTTGGAAAATGCCTCACTTACATGTGCCCTGAGCATTCCTTATCCACAGGTTAGGGCCTGGGGGACAGCGGGATACAGGGAAGGATTCTGTGCTGTGCAGGGAGAGATTATGGGAAATCTGTCTTGAGCAAGCCCCTCTGCCAGGCACTCCAGAAACATCATAATGAATGATATATCGCCTTGGGAATGTTTATCACTTATCAGGGAGGCCAGGGTACCCAGAGAAAGTAACTTTTCAGACAAATTGCAAAAGATCTCAAAGGTGCCTGAAATAGCATAAGGCAAGTGTATTTCTACAGAAGGGACATGGAGTGGAGGTAGAGTCAAATGCGATGGGAGAAAGCTTTCAGGAAGGAGCTGAGGAGCAGTGGCTGAGGAACAGTGCTCCTCAAAGTGTGGTCCTCAAAACGCTTGCACCAGAATTGCTCAGAGTGCTGCTCGAAAGTGTAGCTTGAGCCTCACTTCAGACTGACTGGGTGGGATCTAAGAATTTGCATCATATTCAGCCCCCAAAAGTGGCTCTTGTGCACATATAGTTTCAGAAACATCAATTTAGAAAACAAAAATAGACCCAGGTGAAAGCTTCTGAGACAAATCTCAGGAATGATCTGTGGAAAACCCTACAAGCCCTAAAGTCTATGTTGGAATTAATTCAAATATTGGAAGTAAGACTATAAAGACTTCCTCCCTAGAGAGAAAATAAGGAAAATACAGGAGTCAGAGACAGTGCAAAGAAAGAAGGCTAAGGGGCTGGGGATTTAGCTTAGTGTTGTAAGTGCCTGCCTGGTAAGCCTGAGGTCATGAGTTCAATTCCCAGTACCAAAAAAAAAAAAAAAAGAAGAAGAAGAAGAAGAAGACTGGGATTAGGAGACATGGATTCCCAATGGCTTTGTCCTGTGAACCATTTCAGAAATGAAATGTTCAGAAATCAATAAAATCTGTTTGGAAAAGAAGGCAGTCCACAGAAGTAATACAAACTGTAATGTCTGGATTTGAGTAAATATTTTATTCTCAACAAGGGGGATGCCTCATGTATATCTTATTTGCAGGCTTTGAAACAAAAATGCAAGGTTTGATAGACTCCTGGAAAGATATACAGCACATGGAACACCATGATTTAGTGCCTGTACCTATGTTTATGTGAAACCGGAACAAAAGTATTCATGAAGCAAATTCCTATCCATTTCATGATTTTAAAATGTGCTTGCTGCAACCCCTAGTGGGTTTCACCCACATCATAAAATCATCAAATTTGAGGGGAGATGGGTGGTGATTACTTAGAGACAGAGTATTCGTGGGAGTCTGTGTTTATGAGAGGTGGGACATGCTTTGGAAGCCTAGCCATTCTTCCTGATTCCCAATGTCTCCTGAAGAATTCCTCTTCCAGTAACCTTTCCTGGATCAGAATTGGGGCATTCCACATCAGCTACTCCAAATCCTCTCAGATATCTCCCCTTCTGATGTGTTTGTAGCGCCCGACCTAAGAGATGTACACTTTGGAGTTGATCAGGTGCGCTACTCACAAGGAGACTGGTTAGTCTGTTTTCAGTGTGCCATGCAGCATAGAACCCCCAACTTCAGACCTCTGAGAGCACCCTCATTATCTATATGGGTCTGTATGGGGGGAGGGGAAACTCCCCAGTCTTTTCCATACTTCCCTCCCCAATAGCATTTCCCTAAGGAATTGTCTTAATATGTTAAGCTAAACAGAATGAGATTTGGTTACCATATTGCCCAGTTTAACTGTTTTAGATGCTCAGATTCAGTTCGGGAAATACAAAGTACAGGTGTATCATTTACTGTTGGTTAAATATGGTGTTTATGCTGATGTCTATAAAATGTTGGGTACCAGGACCTTGGTGAAGAATGTAATTTCCACTATCACATTGTTTCTGGGAAGAAACAGATTCATCCTACATCATTTTTACTTGTAACGCCTTTTCCAGGAATATAATCCAAGATAAATTTGGGGACTCCCTGCATTTCCATACAGCTCTGCCATCTGCAGTGTATGTCCCCCTGCCTATGTGGTTCTCTGTGTTCCCAGGGTGTCTGTGGATCCTGGGAGCTCCCCGAGGGCAGGGGCCCGAGGAAGAGCCCAGCTCTGTGGGGGAAAGGAACACAATATTGTAAATATAAACTCAGTCCCAGTGGTGATGTTTATTAAGCACTAAAAGATCACAATTTACACAAGTCTTGTGAATTCAGGTCCCTCTCTCCTAACCTCTCTTCATTCAGTTTATCAGAAATGCTTACATAAAAACACTTCCTAGCATTTGCAAGTTGGCTTTCCCTCCCCACCTAGAACACACTACAACTCCCAGCATCCGTGGCCAACTCACTCCCCATCATCCCCCAAGTGAGACAGCCCAAAGTTTAAGCCACATCAGCCTCGCCAGCTATGTGCTTCTGTGTTGTCTTGTCCCTCGTTCCCCAGTGCCCTGGAGGACAAAGCTCTGCACTTGCAGAGCCCAAGCAGGAAGAGGTGGGAGAGTCGTACACACCCCCAGCCCAGCATGTCTCAAAGCAAAATCCGTCCAATCACCTGAGTAAGAATCACCTAGGGAGACTCCAAGAGCTACACAACCTGCCTCTGGGGTAGGATTTGTTTGCTCTCTGGGTGACTCTGATGTCTGAAGATCATCACCCTAGGGCTACCCTTGCAAGTTGGGTCACTGCTGGGACTACAGTTCTCAGAGACTCCAAGGCCCTGTTCTCCATCTCCTGAGCTGGAGGCTGGCAGAGTCTACATCCAACAGCAGAAGATCCCCCAAAGGTTGTCCCACCATACCCCCAGCTTCCTTCCTCATCTACCAGGCTTCTCTCCTCACAGCCCCTACCACACAAACAGCATACCCACAGGCTCAGTGTCCAGACCCGTGCTCTGGTGAACCCAGCGCAGTTGAGCCCAGGATACTTCTGGCGGTGCATGGTCCTGCCACTCCTCTCCCAAAACACTCTGATGTCACAGAGTCCTAGGCTTCCTGGCAAGACATTATGTTTGGCTAAGCCCAGAGATTAAACTTGGAGGGCAGAAGGTCAATACCAGGGCCATTAAATCCTCTAAGTAATTACCTAAGAGCTTTCAAAAGATTGTGAATTGACTCTCCAGCTTTGCCCAGGTAAGTATCCGGCTCAGAATGGTAGTCAGGGAAGCCGGGTTGAGAGTCATGGCTGCCATGGACTGTGTGCCAGGCACCGAGCTCACCACCAGACAGCTGCATCTCACAACAGCTCTGTAAGTCTGAATTCATTCTCATCCCTGTGGCTACCCTCACCCTAAATAAGCATAACCAGAAATTGGTTTCACATTTAGACTCCATGTTCTGATGGCCTTGAGTCCAGGTCTCAGCTCTCATATGTACTACTTGTGAATGTTGACCTTGTTTTTGCTGTTTCATTTATTTTATTCATTTGGATTTATTTAGAGACAGCATCTCCTAATTTCCCCAGGCTGGCCTTGAACTCACAATGGTAATCTTCCTGCCTCCGGCTTCAAGTGCTGGAATTACAGGCGTGTGATACCACACCTGGCTTTGACCTTGCTTTTCTCCTATTTTCCAAATCCTAGAGTTGGTGAAGTTTTCAGTGAGTCAATGCATAAATGAAATCATCACCCTTGCAGGTGCTCAGTAAATGTCAACTTCTATTACCTGAATTTTAAATTTTTTTTTTTTTTTTGCAATACTGGGGTTGAAAATGGGGGCTTGTGCATGCTAGCCAAGCACTCTACCAGTAATCTACAGCCTCAGCCCTTTTTATTTATTTATTTATTTAAATTTTGAAACAGGATCTCACTAAGTGGCCCAGGTTGGCCTTGAACTGGTGATCTTCATGCCTCTACATCCAGAGTAGCTGGGATTGCAGGTGTGTGAACAATGTCCATCTTGAATTAATGTTTCTGAATGTAGGAAAGAGTCAGAGTTCAGCGAGGTTTAGTGCTTTCCCTGAAGCAACCGAGCACATGGACAAGCAGAATTTAAAACTCAAATCTCTCTAACTCTAAAACTATGCGATTTCCTGGGTCTCTATAGATTATCATAATCTGAAGTCAGCCCAAGAGCAGGCTTCCCCCAGGCTCTTCCATAGCTGATGAAATTCCCCTATGCTTTACCCAGTGAGGTAGGGACCTGCCACTCAGGGACCAGCCATGTGGTAAATATTCCTTCAATAATCAGCTATTGGGCCTGTGCTATGATGTCCCTGTCTCGTTGTGGTGCTGCGTGGGGCAGTCTCAGCCTCAGTAAGACTCACTAGGCCTTGTGCACAGGTACGGGAAGGTGGGGCACCGGGGTGAGGCGTGGAGCTTCCAAGTGTTGGCAAGCTCCCCTCCTTCCCCCTTCAGTCTCTACATGCTGACATAGGCCTTCTGGTTGGAAAGACAGCTCTATTGTCTTGACAAGGGACTCAAATGCTCAGACTCAAAAGCTTCAAATCAACTTGTGAACACTTTGACTCCCCGAGTTCTGCCAAGGCTTCCTTCCAAGGCCCACGATATTTGCTCTGCACTCTCACGGCCCCTCCTGTGTCCCTGTAGCAGCCACTTGGCTGGCCTCTGCTCTGCCTGGTTCTCGTCTCAAATCACACATGCACTGGGCCACAGCTAACCTGCTGTGCCTGGCGCCTCAGGCCCTTCATTAGTAGCTCCCACTGTCACAGCGAGTCTACGGTAAAGCCAGTGTTTGCAAAGATGGGAAAGCAAATTCTACCTGTAGATCAGGTTACTTCCCTACATGTTCCAAGCCTCCACTCTTCAGTCTGTTAAGTGGAGCTATAAGTCAGCTTGGAGCCAGAGATGAGAGATATGTAAAAAGACCAGCATCTAATAGTAGCTCTATAAATTTCCTTCCTTGCCTCCCACCTTCCAGGCAACCCATTCTTCTCTGCTTGTCTCCACTTTCCTGCCTTGCTGGTCCCCATTTTCTCTTCTGGTTCAAATCCTATCCCTCCAGCTGGGCTCAGCTGGAAGCTCAGCTCCTCTATAAAACTTTCCATGAATAACCCAAGCCCATAATGCCATTTTCTTGCTGTATTTCTATGGCACAGCCATTACCTTGAAATGCTAAAATTTATTTCTTGTAGTTTCAACTTGGTGCTCTCAGATCCTTGAGGCCATTATGCCTCACAGCGGGGTGGAGGGTGGGGGAACTGGATGGGGACTTAATATGTGCTTATTGGATAGATGTAAGTGCAAATCGCGCTGTAGTGACAAAACACACAGACCTTCAGGCCTAATTTACAAAGCCTTCAGGCATGGTAGTCACCACTCCGCACACCCTTGGAAAAGACAGGGCAAGAAAGCTGGGTCTGTGTCTGGTCAGAGGCACTGAGCTCAAGCCCAGGATGCAGAAAGGCAGCCCAGGGACCTCAGGCCTTGCAGGCATGGTAGTCTCCCTGTCTCTTGGGCTCCGCCTCCCCCATTGCTAGATCTGCAGGCTCTGATCAAGCCCATCAGCAGGGTGTGGCCTGTCATTGAGCTGGTTTCTATTCTGAGTGGGCCCCTCAAAGGGGTCTGAAGCCCTTGCCCCAACAGGAGACCCACTTTCCTGAACCCTCACTCTTGGCAGTGCCCACATTTTCTAAGCCACTAGGTAGTAGACAAACCCTACCCCCACCCCCTGCATGGCTGGGCCTCTGCTCTCCTTCTTTCTTTCCTTTCTTCAGGTCACCCACTCTGCAGGGTGAAATACACAGCAGAGCCTCCCCAAGGGGAGGGGCCTGGCCAGTTCCTCCCTCGCTCTTACCTAGACTGATATCTTTTACCCAGTGCCAGGATGGGCTCTTCCAGAATGCTGGCGCTGCCTGCCTGAGCAGGCAATGCTGGAGAGGCATGAGAACCCAGGGGCTATTCCACTGCATTCACTGCGGTGAGAGTTGCCTGTGCCCACGGACAATTTCTAACCCACCAGCACGTTCCTCAGTCCACTGTTAACTTTCCAGGATAGCACCATGTGAAGCAAAAATGTGGTGTTGGGTACATGCTGATTCCCACAAGCGGCACCCATCCTCTAAAAGCTGCTGAATTTCCCATCTGTCCTCCTGGCCTTCGCAAAGAGGGTCAGAGAGAGAATCAGAAAAGCCATCTGGTCCGCCTGTCAGATCCCAGCGCTGTGCCCCCTTCTCGTTGTCTCAGCCAAGCCTGGGGTCTGAATGACAAGGACAGCTCAGGCTTCAGCCTCGGGCCCCACCCAACTCCTTCCTCTGGGGTGTGTGCGTCAGGCAGAGGGGGCCTCCGGACACTCAGGAGTTAACGTGGCAGCGGGACTGGAGGGGGTTGGCGTGGCATGCGGGCTGGGAGGAGGCGACCGACCAGAGTGGGCTGGGGAGGTTGGGAGAGCGGCGGAGAAGCGAGTGAGGAGGGCGAGCGAGCAGCGGGAGGAGGGGCGCGCGGAGGTGCGCCGGGCGCCGCGAGGGCCTGCTCGGCGCACTTGGCACCTGGCGGCGGGAACCGCCGGCGTCCTGCCCTCGCCCGCCAGGCAGCGGCAGGGGAAGGGGTGGGACATCGGCGATCCCGACGTGGCCCTAGCCGGCTCGCGGGATAAGTACACGCCGCGGAGAGGCGCCCGCCGAGCCTCCCCGGGCCTGGGCGCGCGGCGCGAGGGAGCGGACGGCGTCCCCAGCCCGGCCGTGGGCTGAAGGCGAGCGGAGCAGAGGCACGGACGGCGGACGGCGCCCGCGGGGTGAGTGCGGCTCCGGGCCAACCGGGTGTCACGGACACCGAGGCTGCTAGCGTGGCTGCAGGCGACGCGAGAGTCGCCGCCTCGGGGCGCCCAGCGCCGGTCCCCGTGGCTCCGCAGCTCCGCCTGACCTGGGCGGGGGGCGGGGGAGGGGCGGGCGGCTGCCGGCCGCGGAGATGCCCGCAGCGGGGCTGGCGACTAGGAGGAGGAAGCGGGAGGGGAGCGAGAGGGAGCCTGGAGAATGCGAAAGAAGGTGGCTGGCCGCACCGGGGCTGGACCCGAGCGGCGGGGGAGGGGTCTGGGCCTTCATCCACCCCGACAGGCCTGAGCTCCCCCAAACTGTTGCTGGGCAGAGCAGGGCCCTGGAGCTGTCGAGGTGCCGAGAGGTGGCAGAGAGGTTAGGGAGGGCGTGCCAGGGGCGGACCAGCAGGATGGAAGTGCTCAGAGCGCGGGTCGGGGACGTTCCCCTTCTCGGTGCTCGAGTGTCCGGTGTCGGTACAGAGGGCACAAGGTGGCCTTGGGTCTGCCCTAAGTATCTGGCTGCAGGAGTCAGGCCCTTCCCAGGCTGGCTGGCTGGGGTCTGACTGCAGCCTGGGATGGGACAAGTGAGGTGGAGGATGGGCCTCCCCGGGGCTCAGCTGGGGGCTCTGGGAGTGGGAGCCCTCGGGACCACAACAGAAGGGCTACTCCGAGGCCCCCCGCAGCACCCCCAGGAGATGTGAACTGGCCAGCCACAGGTGGGCCGTCAGTCCTGCCGGCATGGCGAAGGGCGGCGTGGGCTCTGGCTCGGGCCAGCGGTGCGCAGCAAGGAGTGGCTAGGTGAGGGGGACTGAGCTGCATTTGGGGCCCTGAGTTGAGGTGCTAAAGAGGCACAGGAGAGCCAGACCCCGCGGGTGGGCCCTAGGGGTGTTGCTGTGCACCCTCTGTCCCTGTCCTTCCTCCCCCACCAAGGAACAGGAAGGAAAATGTCAGCTGGGCTTTGTGCTCTGTTCCTCAGGCTGCCGCAGCTCCCATCTGTTGAAGCCAATGCAGCTTCTAATTGGGCGACTGGCAGGGTTGGAGGGGGTGGGCTGGGCACAGCTCTGGGTTGCCAGAGATGGCCTGGCAAGCTCTGCCTGAAGACCCCAGGAGGTGGGGTGGTGGAAGGGACAGCCTCCCCAGGTCAGATGGCTCCCTGCCAGCTTGGTCCCCATTAGTGAGGGGACAGGAAGATCGAGGACTCTTGGTGCACCCAGGACAATGGAGGCGCCATGCTCCCCTGCCCTGCAGCCAGGATTGGCTCTGCCCAGTCTTCTTTCCCTGAAGGGAAGGGCCAGCATCTCTTCCCATTGCCCCCTGCTCCTTAAATGTCTTTCCTAGACGGAGCACCGGGCATGGGGAGGTAGGGCTGGATACAGGGCACCAGGACCCCCGTTGCCTGCGGGTCCTGTTGCCACCTGAAAAAGTCACTCGTGGATAGCTTGACCCACTTTCCTGACCAGGTGGTGTTGTTCCCACAGGAAGGGGAAGGGCACAGCGAGGGGTCTCAGCCCCCCAGACCTGCTTTCTGCCCTGGGCTGGCTCTGATGCACCCCCTGGCTGCTCGGGGTGCTCTCTGGCCCTGGGATGGGAACTCATTACTTTAGAGAGGATGCCTCAGTGCCTCAGAAATTGAGTCTCCCTCAGGGTCTGGCACCGAGGAGCACCCCCAAATCCACACCTTCCTACACACAGCCTACCCCAGAGATCTATGGTGCAGTCCAGCCAGGCTAGGACAGCTAGCCCCCTCTCAGGCTCCCTGTACGCACCGTCCTCCCTCTTCTCATTTCCCTGCTCCGGCTCCCTTTGCCCTAGCACTGCTCTCCCTCACCACCCCCTGAGACGTCCCCCTGCCCCAGCCTCAGCCTCTACTTTTGCCCCTCTCGTCCTGTAAACTGCAGCCCATGCCTGAGCCCGGCCCCCATGTCCTCCCCGTGGGGCACATGCACTGTTGGCTTCACTGCCTCCCCTTCTCAGAGCAGCCTGGTTGGCGGGCCTGGCAGCTGCATTCCTCTGCCCCCCTCAAGTCCCCTGCACCTCGCCATTCATTCTGGTCCCTTCTACTCCCCACCCCCTCATTTCTTTTCTTTGAAGAGAAAAAGAAAATCTATTGCTTTTTTGAAAAAAAAAATTCATTCAACAATTATTTATCAAGCACTTACTGTGTGCCTAGCAGTATTTTAGGAGTTGAGGATACAGCAGTAAACAAACCTCTGTGTCTCGGGCAGAGCTGAACTTGCGGATCAGCTTGACCGCTAACTCGTTCTGTGCTGACCTACTCACCAGGCTCTCTCAAAGACCGACCAGGGTTGGGGGAGGAGTGTGAGCAATCCCAGCGAGTCATCATCACACCGGTGGTCCTGGATCTACCAGGGCCATTTCCTTACCATACTCCTGGCACCACTTAAGTGGACATCTGTGGTCTGAAAGGATTACTGGTTCATATTTCACTGTTTTCTGGGAGACTGAATAAAAGATTGGTGCTTCAGGGGACGAAAGCATTAATTATTGCTTATTGAGCACCTACTATGTACCAGTTTATATTAAGAGCTTTATAAAAAAAATTTTATTCAATCCTCCTGATAGCTTCCTAAGGTCCTCATTATCATCCCATTTCTAGTTGATTCCCAGAGACAATGGACCCCTTGCCCTGGGTCACATAGTCTCTGTTTTGAAATCACTAGTTATCTGCAGTTCATTTGTCCCCTCTGAGGTCTGTGACATCTGGTAAGCTGTCTGGTTATGTCCGAGTTCCCATTTCACCTACCTTGGCAGCAGTGTGTCTTGTCTCCCCCATTTAGGAAACTGGCATATACAAGCCCTTGCTGAATGGTCGCAAGAATAAGCGTCCTCAGATGATCAGAGAAGGCTTTCTGGTGGAGTTGAGACCCTGGAGAGGAGGCAGGAAAGGCAGGGAGTCCTTCTGATCTTCTGCAGATGTGAGCCAAGCTAGGCTAGCAGCCACCCTCCCCCAGTCCCACCAGCACCCAGGGAGAGCACCCAGGCAATTACTGCTCCCGTGCAGGGTCAGTTTAGGAGCTTGGTCCATGGCCAGGCTAATGAGTTGATGTCACTCATGTTCTCAGCCTCCTGGGGCAAGCCTGGGCCATGTGAAAGGTCTACAGCAGAGGATGGGGTGGGAAGCTACAGGGAAGGACAAGGTCATGGTCAGAGGCTGCAGTGGAAGAGCAACCAAAGCGCAGAGGGAGGAAGACAGAGGCAGACGGTAACTAGGAAACAAAAACCACAAGACAAGAGACGTGCAAATGCCCCCTACCCCATACAACCTTGTAGTCCTGGACTGTGGTTGGAGCCCTATGAGAAGATGAATCTCAAGTGCACTTGGGGGCTTGGTATCTCTGGCCTGCAGTGCAGAGGCTGAAAGTGCACCATGTTGGCCTCATTCAGGCCCCTGCTTAGTTAATCAGCCCACCTTTTTTAAGTGCCTACTATACTAGGTGCTAGGAACAAAAGACACAAATCAGATGTTGGCCCTGCCCTCGGGAACTCACAGTAAGGGTATGGATTCTAGAGCCATGCGCCTTGAATTTGGATCAGGCTCCCCAACTTAGAGCTGGGAGCCATTGGGCAAATCATTCAAAATCTCTGTGCCTAAGTTTCCTCCTCTATACAGAGGACAAAACAGTACCTACGGCAGTTTTCAGGAGGATTAAATAAGGTAATACACATAGCCAGCCAGAACAGTGTCTGGCATATGGTTAGTGCTGAATAAAAGTTGTTATTATTATTATGGGGATGGCTCAGTCCTGTAGACAAAGACCAGGCCTGTGCTCTAGTTCAGGATGAGCAGAGGTGACTGCTTCTATGTACAGACAGCAAAGGCTTACTGAAGGACATGATATTTGGGCCAAGGCTTGAAAAGAAGTCAGTGGGTAGATGTACCAGACCTGGGGACACTGGTGCTGAGGGTATCTGGGGCACAGGAATCCTGTCAAAAGGCCCCATGCTGGGTATGCATTGTCCCCGTGGACATCTTTAACACCACTGACCAGTCCCTCTCAGCCTGTTTGTCTCCAGTGCAGAGAAGTCAGCTTCCAGTGGGGTTGGCCAGTGGCCCAGAACAAACCTGCACCCCTTGGTCTAAAACATCAGCCTCAGGGCAGGGGACCCATTGCAGCCCTGCAGGGTGTGGTCACATGGCCTCCTACACATGCTAAACCTTCACCACACAGACTCAGCTGAAAACCCAGAGCTGCCACACATTTGTGCCCTGACTTCTGGACCTTCCTGGGGAAATCCCAGGAGACCCCCTTGGCCTGAGGGAACTATCTTATAGGAGGTGAATTTAATCAGGTTGGGTCTGGAATTTGGTTTGTCTCTGTATGTTTCTTCCACCGACACCTTCCCTGCTGCTCAGCGTTTGATGGACTTAAAGGGAGTTCCAAGATGAAGAGCAAGCAGTGGGTTCCTGGGCCAAAAATGGTTTCTCGGCTTCCACCGCTCACATTGTAATGACACAGATTATAGCATCTAGTGTTTATTGAGCACTTACTATGTGCCAGGCACCAAGCAAGTGCTTCACCAGCATTATCTCACTAAATCCTCAAATGCCCCTATTAGGTAGGCAGGTACTCTTATGATCCCTAATTTAAATGTGAAGAAGCTGAGATCCAGGCTTGCTCAAAGACATGCTACTAGAAAAGAGACCCAGGGAAGGATTTAACCCTTCTCTCTGGTTCCAGGGTTCCTGTCCCTTTACCAGCCCAGAATCCAGGGCTTCCTTGTCATCTAGCCTATTCTCCTACCTCCCTATAAGGAGAAATTCCCCACCATCCCTGGTTAAGCCAGGGGCCACCCACCTTCTTTTGGAGATCATCAGAGAGGGTCTCTCTGATCCCTTTTTCCTGCTCCTACGGGACCTGGTATTTTTTCAGGATCCAACACTGTTTCTTTGTCTCAGCTGAGTTCCTCGGGGGGCTCAGAGAAGCCAGGCCATAAGAGTCAGGGCCCATGGACATAGAATGGGATCCACTGTGAGGGTGACTCACTGGGAGATGTGAGGGTGGAGGGAGGGGGCAGACTTGGGACCACACTGCCAGCAGGGTACCACTAACAAGGCAGGCTCCTGGGTCCCAGGACAAGCAAGGGCAAGCGTTCCTATTTCCAAACATCTCGCCAGGCAGCTCCTTGGGGGAAAAGAGATGGCAGAACGGGGCAATGACTGAAGCTGTCAGCTTAGGTCCCCTAGGAAAAGTAGGTCTGTGTTATCTGATCCTTCCAGATCAGAAGAAAAAAGATGGCTTTCTCTGTGCTTCTCAACCCTGCCGCGCCTGGGCCTCCCTCCTTAGTCCTTGGGCCTGCTGTCCCCTCGTCTTGACTCAATATCACCTTCTCACATGCCTCATGATAGTTTAGACAACCTGCCACCTCTCTTCCTCCCAGCCCATGCACCGTTTTCTTGCCTGGTTTTATTTAACCCTAGTACTATGCCATTTGTTTTACGAGTTCATTTTACCATATCCCCAGACAATAAAGTGAATGCTCCTAAGGACAGAGGTCTCTGACTGTTCCGTGTTATCTGTACCCCCAGGCTATCTGGCCAGGCCTGGATGCTAGAGAAATGACCACTGATGAGACTCCAGCGCCACCATGCTCAGAGATGGGTAGTGGGCGGAACAATTCTGCAGGTCCCCTCCCGTTGTGTGAGTCCACCCTTCAGACACCGGGCCAGCTTTGGGGGCCATCTTCTGAAGCTCAGGGCCTTCCACCCACTGGGGCGTCTGTTCAGAAGTAGAAGTGACAGCGGGCAGTGACGGCAGCAAAGCATCGGTTTCCCCCTCCCCTCCTCCTGCGCAGATCAGCACCTCCAGCTGCCCTGTGTGGCCATTACACCTTCCAGCCAGCGCCACCTCTGCCCTCCTAGGCCAAAGACAGCACTTTCATCCTTCAGCTCTAGGGCTTGGTCTGAGCACTTCACAGAGGAGCGTCACCGCCCCTGGCTTTCCCAAGTGCTCGCACAGCCTTGTCTGTGGGTGTGGGGTGCGAGGTGTGGGGTGCGGAGTGTGTAGCTGGGGAGAACATAATGAGGTCTAAGACCCAGTCAGTCCTTGCTGGTAGGGGAACTACAGATGCGTTGGGGAGGCAGAACTCATGCTCACGAGAAATAATGAGAGAATAATACCAGACAGTATTTAAAACCAAGTGCTAAACTGTGTGATTTAGACTATAAATGTTATCAGAACTGTGAGCGCTGTGTGGGAGTCTATAGGGAACGGTTCCTCAGGAGGTGCGGCTGACTGGGGCCCCGAAAGCAGCGCTGTGGCTCTGCAGAGGGCGAGTTCTCGCCAGAATAAGGGCTGGTGGAACGAGGGACAAGGCTGGAGGGGAGGCTTACGAGTGGGGAAGAGGCAGCAACCCAGGGCTTGGCCTCTGGATAAACTCCTTCCCCGACAGTTGGGCAGCTGGGCTTCTGATATTCTTTTTTTAGTTTTTCTTTGGTTGATGGGGGGATTGTTTTAGGTATTGGGTATCAAACCTAAGGCCTCACACATTCTAGGGCAGCACTCTTCCACAAAATCCTTTTTTACTTTGAGACAGAATCTCACTGAATCGCTAAACTGGCCAGTTGAACTTTAGATCCTCCTGCCTCAGCCTCCCCAAGAGCTGAGATTACAGGTGTGCACCTCAACACTGGGCTCTTAATGCCCTCTTTAATCCCTTAGGTAACAAGGAGGGCAGCCCTATAGGAATAAAATCCAACCTCCAGGGCTCTCGCCCCTTCCCTCCCAGGGCCAGTTAATCCACTCTGTTCAGGGAAAGACTCAAGCTTTAAGCAAGTCCCACGCTGTCTCTACTGTCTTTTCACAGAGCTGCACCCTTGGTTTTCTGGAATTCTGGACCCGCCTCTCTGCCCAGACTTCAGCCAGCTTCTCTCCAGGCCTCCTCTCCCTGCCCAGGCTCCTGTCTGGCAGGTTAGTCCTATAACATCCCTGTGAGTTTCATATTTAAGAACCGGAAGTCAAATCCCGACAAAGGGAGCTGGCTTCTTCCCCGGGAGGGAATCACGTCCTCTCCAGAGCAGGGTGGAGCTCGCCTCGAGGCGTGGAGTGAGGTCACCCAGTGCAGTGAGGGGCTCGGTGGCGGGCGCCCTCACACACTGAGACACAGGTGGAGACATGGCCCTCCCAGAACCCCAGCCAAAGCACAGGAGCCAAACCTCACTCGGCCCCACCCTCCCCGGGCCCTTGGGGCTGAGAAAGGAAGACTCACGCTGGACCCCAGACCGTGTTCCTCCAAGCAGCCAGCTGAATCTGAGGTCCCTGTCCTCAGCCCTCTGAATCCAGAGCAAATGGAGTCTGCTGGAGTTGGTTAGAGTCTACGTTATCTAGCCATATGGACATTTTACTTTAACCTCTCTGAGCCTCAGTTTCCCCATTTATAAATCTGGGTTAATGACACTCACTTTTTTTTTGTCTTGTGATACCCAGGGTCTTCACATTGAGCTACATCTCCAGGCTTGCTTTAATTTTTATTCTGGGGCAGGGTCTCACTAAGTTGCCCAGGCTGGGTTCAAATTTGAGAGCCTCCTGCCTCAGCCTCTCAGAGTGCTAAGATTACAGACATGTACCACCATGCCCAGATAGTAACAGCCACTTTTGCAGAGTTGTTAATAATACTAGCTAACATTTGTGTTTATGACTCTCATTTTACTGTATCTATCTCATTGAATTCACAGGACACTGTGAAGTAAACATTATTCCTCCCCATTTTGCAGCTGAGGAAACTAAAGCCAAAATGCATTAAATAACTTGCCCAAGGCCATACACAGGCAGCAAGTGGCAAAGCCAGAATGCAGCCCCAAATCATTCTGACTCCAGAGCCCTGGTTCTCAACCACCACATGAAATGAACTAATCTGTGTAAAGTGCCTGCTACAAAGTAGAAGCTCAATAAATGTTAGCGCCGTTTCTCCTCCATTTCCCCAGGGCTGTTCCTCCAGAGAATAGCTTTCCCCTAGTGCAACACATTTCTTTTCCAGGACCCCCTGGGATGTGCGATAGAAGTAGGAATGGAATGAGCTGCCAGTTTATACGGAGAGAAAAAAGGGCTGAGAAAGGGCGAGCCGTTGGCATACAGTTATAAAGCTCCAGGGCCATGACGAATGCCCAGGGCTCCTGTCTACCCCAGGGTTGTCATTCAGCCCCGCTGCGGGGGGTGCCCTTAGCAGAGGTTGCATTGGAGACCAGTGGCTGAGGCCACATCTCGACCCTCGGGTACTCGAGCCTGTCACTGGCCAGGAGTCTGAGGCCTGTGCTTTCTGAACTTGGCTGCCAATTCTGGAGTGTGATAAAGCCAACCTGGGACTCTCTGAATGGGTGTGGGCAGAGGACAGTGCTGAAGGTCAAGGTGTGGGGGAGGAAGGTCAGTGTCTCGGCTTCGTGACCGCTGAGTTGCTGGGCCTTCTGCAGCAGGACACACGCAGGGCTTCGTCTGACCTTACCTGGAAATGAAGCCAGAACAGATGGCCCGGAGGGTAATCTGAATATCAGGGTGCACATGGAACAGAGCAGAACTGAGAGAGAGTCCCCAAAACAGTTGTCATGTATTCCTCCTTGGCGACCCCTTTTCTGGTGGACCTAGGGCCTGAGTCTGCACAACGCCCCAGCCCGGTCTGAGTCTGCAGACACTTGCGCTTGATGCACTGACCCTGGAGTTCCTCTGTGTTTCCCCCAGGGAAAATGAAGAGGGGGAGCCCAGGTCTCAGCACCTTAGAATTGATGGCAACTGAGAGCCCTCTCGTCCTGTGGTTTTCAAGCACTTATAGAAATCGACTCATATTTTCTTTTTCTTTTTTTTTTCTTTTAAACAGAAAAAAAGTAAGACATTAAAGTAAAACAATTTCACAACCAGCCAATCAGAGAGTAACAATAATCAGCACATTGCATATTGTTATATTCACAGCAGTTGTTTAGGGTATAAGATACAGACATGAAACATTGTCCGGAAAATTATTAGCACAAAACTTTCACCTCAGTGAATCAAGAGAAACCAGCTATATGCCTATCTTTTTTGTTATGATTGCTCTATTATTTTCAAATAAACATTTCACATTAAAAATGAAATCTAAAGATGACCCTGAGAAAACTACTTTTCACTCAAACTTCTTTTTCTTTAACTGTCTTAACTAATTTTTTATATACGTAGATTTTCTTTCAGTTCATCACACAAGTGCAACAATGCGATGATTACATATGTGTGACTTATTTAGTTCACTGAGAAGTATATTTTCAATACTCATCCATTTAAGAGTGAAAATTCGACTCATATTTTCAAAACAAAACTATAATGTGTGATAGGCAGGATAATGGCCTCCCTATCCCCACATACTAATCCCTGGAAACTGGGAACATGTAATGACACAGCAAGGGAAAATTAAGGTTGGGGATGGAATTAAAGTTGTTACATTGTCTGATCTTCAAATAAAGAGATTATTCAGGAAGATGATGCAAGAGGATCACTGTGAGTTCAAGGCCAGCCTGGGCTACATAATGAGTTTAAAACCAGCGTGAACTATATAGTGAGACCCTGTGTCAAAAAATAAAAATATCCTGGATTATCCTGGCAAGCCCAGTGTATTGTAAGGGTCCTTGTGGAAAAGGAGCACAAAAGTTGGTATCAGAGTAAGGCCATGTGGGGAAGACTTGACTAGCTATGGCTGGCATTGCAGAAGGAAGGGGCCATGAGCCAGGGAATGCGGGCAGCCTCTGGAAGCCAGGGAAAGGTAGGAGGACAGATTCTCCCTACATCCTCCAGAAATAAATGCAGCACTTTAAAGCAGTGACACCCATTTTGGTCTCCAACCTCCAGACCTATGTAACACCTCTGTGTTTTTTTAAGGCACTACATTTGTGGTACTGCGGTATGCTGCCACAGGACATTAAGTGTAAGGTAAAAGCAGAATAGGGAGACTAGACCCATGACCTCTTCCTAACATCCCAGGAAGTGACCCTGCAGAATTGCCTCTCAGCACAGAGGCTCTGAAATGCAGCATGTCTGAAATACAACCTCCATGTCTCCCAGACAATGAAACCAAGGCCCAGAAAGAAGCGGCTTTGTTGGAGGACACAATAACAAGCCGGGACTCCAGTCCAGGCCTGGCTCATGTCTGGTCAGAGAGCCTGGATGCTTCCACAAATTCCGCACTCACCCATTTTTAACAGATGTATGTGTTTGTACCTGCAAAGTGCAGGGAACTACACTGACCCTCGGTTGGAAGTGCAGTCAGTTCCCACTGCAGGGAAGGCGGGGATGGTGCTGCTTGGGTTCTGCCCTGCCCTCCGCTCCTCACTGGGCCCAGCTTCCTCCAAACACAGGCAACCAGCCAGGCCACTTAGGCCTGTCAGGGTCCTAGCTGGGCTTCATCAGAACCACCTCCTCTAGGCAGGCACCTGCCTGCCTACAGCACCCTAGCAAGCTTCAGGGGGGCAGGACACTGCCTCAGGGAGGGGAGGGGAGGGGAGGTGAAGGGAGGGGAGAGGAGAAGACAGCAGGGAACGGAGGCAGCAGAGCAGCACCCTGCCTGATACCCGCACCCAGATAGCACAGTATCTCCCCTCTGCCGGACGTTTTGGCCTTCCAGGCTCCCCCCACAGCACACCTGAGCCACCAGCCGGCCCCCAGGGCTGCCAGCTCTTGATGTCAGTCTCCATGGCAACCCCACATTTGCCGTTCTGGTTTCTAATGACTTATTGGCATGTGTGGTAATTTGCAGAGCTTGGCAGGCAGAGCTTAGGGAGCCGTGAGGAGGGGCGGGAGGCAGGGAGGGGACTCGGCAGGCCGGAGAGGGCTCAGGTGTTGGAGGAGGACAGAGGCACACTTGGTCCTGCCCCACCCCTCCTGGTCCCTGCTGATTGGTGTCCCGAGGAAGAGGGCTGCCTTGGGCTCAGGGCCTCCCTCCCTCTCTGAGGAGCATCGGTGAACTCCAGGCCCCCACGAGGGAGACAGATGGACAGACAGATGTAGCGCACAGCTGCTCACCTGCCAGGCAGACTTGGGCAGGCATGAAGGAGCTGACAGCCGTGTTCAGCCACAGCAGGTCAGACCACTCACGTCTCCTGCCCTCTCCCTGAGCCCTGAGAACAAGGGGTCCCCTCTGGGCCCGGGAATCATTCAGCTTCATGGGGAGAGGGGCGGGCAGGTTCTGGCTGACACTTGACACTCAGGGAACCAGGCAGGGCAGCAGTGAATGAAAGGCCAGATGAGGTAGGTGCAGGGAGGGGACAGCCAGCCAAGCCATCAAAGGGGAGAGATGAGCAGGCCTGATCCTTCTCCGCTGCTGCTCTGCAAGGCTTACCCAGCTTCCCCAGGGCACATGGCGGGGGGCCGTATGACCGCAGTCCTCCCTCACGCAACATCTCTGCCTCCCCTTTGCTGCTGTCACTCTGCAGCCATGGGAAATGGCCTCGTGTGTAGACAAGAGCAGCGTCTTTAAAGTTAGCTCCAAAGGGCTGGGCATTTAGCTTAGTGGTGTAAGCACCTGCCTGCTAGGCGTGAGATTGTGAGTTCGATCCCTGGTACAAAAAAATAAAATATCCATTTGTGTTAGAACCCCATGGCTACTTCTGCCCTGCTCTATGATCTTGGACATGTCTCTTAACCCCTCCCCAAGCCTCAGTTTCCTTCTCGCTCATGTGGGATCAACATCCCCAGCTCACAGGGGTGTGAAAATGAAACGAGCTCATACTGACAAAGTGTGTGATACATCGTAGGCCCCAATAAATATGAGAGAACTTAGGAAGTAGTCTTTTATTTATCTCCCCAAATAAACAGGAGCGATGTGATGGTTAATTCAAAGAATTCTGGTGGACTTGGTGAGATTCTCTTTTAAAAATATTTGCAAATTGTCTTCATTCATTCGGTAAATATTTATTGAGTATCTTCTGTGTGCAAAGGTCTGGGCTGGGTGCTGGGTCTTTCCTGGTGTGTCACAGTCACGGTGAGTTGAGGGGCCTGAGTTCTCTGAGCAGAAAGCATCTCTCAGGAGGGCCAGGGCCACAGAAGTGGCTGCCCCCAGAGAAAGATCTGGCTCGTGAAGGTCCTGCCTTGGTCATGTCCACTGAGAGCTGCTGCCCAAGGCCTCAGAAAGGGTGAGTCTGTTTGCAGAGCCCTAAACTGCTGCCAAAGCTTAAGGGGTCACCAAGGACTACCCAACCACCAACTGGAACAGGTGCACTTGCTGTCGCCTGACCATCAGGACCATCACCGCTCCCTCTGCTGGCACTGGGAGGGAGAGGGGAAAGCAAGAAGAGCTGGGAACTTGCTTCTGTCTCTGCCAGCAGGTGGATTTCTGCCTGCAGCCAAGTGTCTGCTCTGGGAGCCTCCCCTAGCCTCCTCTGAGATGGCGCCCCAGCAATGCTGTGACAGGAGTGGCTGCCCACTGTGTTCTGACCCTTCTGCTCCACACTGTAGCTCGAGTCCACAGTGACGATGGCTTGGGGACTCTGACCCTCAAGGTGAGGGCTGCTAGCTCAGCACACCTGTAACCTATATCCCTCCCCAGTATCCATTCTACCTTAGCCAGTTCGCCTGACCTATTGTTACCTTCGAAAAACTTAAACTCTGGGGGAAGAGAGAGGACTTCCTGAGATCACACAGCAAGTTAGTGCCACAGGACTAGATCTAAGGCTTCAACTTTTGGCCTTATGCTACATCTGTTGCCTCTTCACAAGTTTCCTCCTCTCACTGCCTTTCCTGATCTTTTACAGTGGAGCTCCAGCTTCACCAGTCCATGCCCTGGTCTCCTGCCAAAACCACTCATTCCCAAAGCTATTTCCTAGCTTTTGCCACCAGCTGAATATCACTTGGTGGAGCATCCTGCTCTCTGTTTGCCACCTTCTGGTCTCCAGGCTTGCTGGCCCGAGGATTCCTGCATCACCAGCCTTTTACCTCTGGGAAACCTTGGGTCTACTGGCACCTCTAATCTCCCGCCGCTCATTACCTTCCTTGGCTTCCCCTTCCTTGAAACCAGATGGATTTCACGGTCCATCATTTTAAGAATCTTCTGCTCCATGTCCTAAACTCTTTTGATGCTCTGTCTTTTTATTGTTCCAGTTTGACAAATCCGAGTTCTGGATTAATTGCTCTATCTGCTCCCTTTATCTACATCCAGACAGCTGAAACTGCCAGGGACACACACACACACACTCGCGGACACACACAGATGGGTACTTCCACAAACACCATCTCCAACCCAACTTGTTCTTCAGAAGCGCCTGGTGTTCCTACCATGTCTCCTGGTTCCCTATCGCCTGAGTCCCTGCAATGACTATTTCACACCTTCCTCCCCAAACCTCCGCCTCCAATCTTGCTCTCAGATGGGGACCTCACCTCCCACTTCACAAAGAAATAGAAGTGGGCAGGCAGAGCTCCCCAGCTTGTCCCCACTAACCCCTCAAAAGCACCTGCCTCTGCATCGGTCCTCTCCCCTTCTTCCTGTTTCAGCTGAAGCAGCAGCACTGTCACCCCAAGTCACAACTTCCGCCACCTCCATCCTACCCTATCCTTGGTCTTCTAAAGTTCCCCACCGTGTTCAGGTTTCTCCCAGCTTCACAAAACAGAACAACTAAAGCCTGCCTTCCGCCCAATCTGCTGCCGCCCCACCTCTGTTCTCCTTTCAAGCCAACTGTCTTGGAAGAGTCGGTTCCACAGCGCGCTCCAATTCTGCACCGCCCACCCCTTCCTCAGCCCCTCTCCAGTCTGGTTTCCTCCTCCACCTGCAGCTGCAGCTCTCCAGATCCCTGGAGCCAGGCAGCATTTGTAGTTGTCAGACGCATTTTCCACTCCTTCTTGAATCTTCCCTTCCCCTTCTCTGACCCTGTACTCCTGACTTCTGACTACTCTGGAGTCATCTTTGCTGATTCACCCTTTGCTTCTGTCTTTAAACTCTGGCGTTCCCAATGGGCTGGTTCAAGGTGTTCTCTTCTGATGAGATGCTCTGTCCCTAGGCCATCTCCACCACATGAATGGCTTCCACTATCATCCACCTGCAGGTGACACCCATATCTCCAGCCTGCATCTTTTGTCTTCAGCTCTGTATCCTCATATCCTACTGCCTGGTTGACTAAGCTGGATGTCCCAAGAAAGCTCAGACTTGGCATATCTAAGACAGAGTTGTGATTCTCCTCCTAAATCCGTCCTTCCTCCCCATGCCTGTCGTCCTCCATCTCTTCCAGTGTGGTCTGTTTTTGTGAATGATACCATTTCAAACCAGTTCTGTATGCCATAAACTGGGACTCACTGCCCACACTTCCCTGTCCTCTGCTTACATCTAGCCTGTCACCAGGTCCTGGCTGCCTCTAAAATGGCACCTAGATACATTCCCCTCACTCCTCCCTGTCTCCACAGCACTACTTTTTTTTTTTTTTTTGGTCAATATTGGGGATTGAACCTAAGGCCTTTGCACTTAGTTACACCCCTAGCCTTTTAAAAAAATTTTTTTTGAATTTTGAGACAAGGTCTCAAACTTGTGATCTCCCTGCCTCAGCCTCCCTCAGTGCTGGGGTTGCAGGCACTACCACACCCAGCTACGCAGTTGCACTTTGGTTCAGGCTGCTCCACCTCCTGCCTGGAATACTCAGTCACCTTCACCAGCTGTGTCCACTGCTGCACCTCCACTCTCGTCTCTCAGCTGTGACAGGAGTGACCTTTCGAGGATGAAGACAGGACCCAGTCATGTTCTCCTATCACCTCAGGACTCTTTAGTGACACTGCTCTTTAGGGAAGCCAGGGGAAAGACCTGGTAGGACCTGGCCCACACTTGCCCTGCTCCTTTTGCTTGCCCTGCATGGGGTGCACAGGCCTCTTGCAGTTCCTGGACTGCTGGGCTCCTTTTGGCCTCATGACCTTTACATATACTGTCCTCTGGCCCTTGTCACCCTGCCTGTCTTATACTTCTCCCTAAATTCAGGTTTCGCTCCAGACCTGAGCTTAAATAACACTTCCTTAGCAAAAGCCTTTCTGTCCCTCCAGGATGATACCCAGCTTGCTGCTCCAAGGTGGTTTAACCCACCCTGTTAAACACCCTGACAACATCCCATAGGCTTTCTTCCTAACACACATCATGAAGTAACAATGTCACCAGGTGCTTATTGGGTAGATGCCTGTTTGGGGCTCTAGGCTGTGGCCTAATGAAGATAGAGACCCTATCTGTTTGGTCACTTTCTATCACCAGTACCTGGCACAGATTCCACATTCAGAAATACTTGGGAATGAATTAATAAATGAGAGGTCTTGAAGCACCAAAAGGACTCCATGGGAAAAGCCAGAGGGACAGATGCTTCTTGAATGTGGCAGCAGTAGACCGAATGATCATGTCTTGCCAGTGGCTGGCTGTATGAAAAAGTGGGGCTCCTGAGCCTGTCCCCCTGTCCTTCCCTCCTTCTCCATCTCCAGCTAAAGATCCCGCCCTGATGCAAAGGACAGTCCCTGAGTTCCCAACGTAAGCCCCTCCTCACTAGTAGTTCTTTCTGGAGCCACAGCAACAATCACTCACATTTGAATAGCTCTCCACAACCTGCTAAACTCTCCGGCAGACATCACAGTGCTTGGTTGTATTTGTCCCTTGTGCCACCTCATGAGAATCACCTGTTTTACAGCAGGGAGAGCTACAGCTCAGAGTGGCTTGCTGGCTTACTGCAGTCACATGGCTGGTGCTGTGCCCTCCTGCCACGCCCTCCTGCCGCATGCCCACGCTTGTAGAAGAGAGGCTGCTGCAAGTTGGAGATCACCCACAGTAATGCAAGGAGGGTGGCACCGAAGAAAAATGCACACAGGGTGGGAAGGAGGGCATGTTTGGATGTAGTGTGTCCACTGGTTTGTAGTAGACTGACTACTGTGAGAGGGGCTTTGCGGAGTTAGCTGGCCTCTTGCTTTTCTCATAGATGCTTTTCACCCCTCATTTCATCCCAGGGACAGAATACTCTGGGATCCTAGGAGTGGGAGTGGCCAAGGAACCAGTGAAGCAAAGAATGAAGACAGTGAAAGCCGATGCAGGATGGTGGCTCCTCCCTCCAGTCACCTTGGTCTTTGCCTCCCACGCCGGCCTCTTCCCTGCCTCTTGCTGTCTCTCAGTTGCCCAAGTAAAGCCACCTGGCCTGTTCGCCAGCCACGCACTGCTGCCCCACACCTCCAACCTTTCTTAGGCTGCTTCCCTGGCTGGGGCTCTTCACAGTCTCCCCTCTGGGCTAACTTTGCCAGACTTGCATATTCATCTCTAGGAACAGCTTTTCCATGAAACTTTCCCTAGGCCTGGAGGACCCCTCCCATGTGCTCAGCACACTCCACACATCCTACTCAATGTCCTTCTTTCCTGGGCCTTTCTCCTCTGCTGCAGTTCGGCACAGACTCAGTTACTCATGTAGGTGCTTCCCTGCCTGGCATGCAGCAGTAGCAACCAAATACACATTGACGGCTCACCATGTCCTAGATGCTGTTTAAGTGTTTAATTTTAACTCCTTGAGTACTCAAAGGAACTTTTCATTTTAAAATAAGCATAGATTCGACAGAAGAATAAAGAAATGTACAGGGAAGTCCTGAGAATCCTTCATCCAGCCTCTCCTGGTGTTAACACCCTCTCTGACTACAGAACAATATCAAACCCAGGAGCTTCCCAGGGTGGTGGTGCATGCTTGTAATCCCACAACTCTGGGAGGCTGAGGCAGGAGGATCATGAGTTTAAGCCTACCCTGGGCAAAATTTAAAAATACAAAAAGAGTCTAGGGATGTAGCTCAGTGCAAAGGTTCTGCATTCAATCACATTTCTGAAAAAAAATAAATAAATGAAGACAGGAAACTGATTACTGACTTTAGTATAATCCATAGAATTTATCCAAATTTCACACCCACTTGGGTGTGTATCTTTGTGTAACTATCACCACAATAAAGAATCCTAACTACACTATTGCAAGACTTCCTCTGCTACCCTTTTGTAGCCACACACTCCCAGCCCTAACTTCTGGCAAATACCAATCTCTCCTCTCTATACATAATTATATTGTTTCCAAGTGTTATATAGATGGAATCATCTAGGCTATTGATTTTTTTGAGCTCAGCATAATTTCCTTGAGTTTCATGCAAATTATTGCCTGTATCAGTAGTTTGCTCCTTTCTGTTGCTGAGTACCTGTGCTGAGTGCCTGTTGCTGAGTTCTTCAGCACTCTGTGATGGGATGGGCTACAACTGACCTATGGACATTTGCAATTGCCCATTTTGTAGGTGAGGAAATGAACTTGTCCAGATCACATGACCAGTAAGAGGCATTTAATAAATGTTTAGTAATAGGTGCCAAATAGATGCTTTTTGTACTGAGCTCAGCTGCAGTGAGGAGACTGCATGCTGTTCTGTCAGTGCTCAGCATGGTGTGTTGCACATAGTAGGTTCGTGTTATGGTTTATGTCTGGGTGGCCCCCCCAAGCCTCATGTGGTCATAGGGGTGGCTGAGTCCAGTGTTTGTGATTGGCTTGTTGTCTAGTGCTGGGATTGGTGGTGTGAGTGCTGCACCTTCCCAGGAGTGGGGAGCTGGCATACAATATAAGGGAGGGAAGGAGGCACACTTTTCCTTTTTGTCCTTTTGGCTCTTGTTGCTTGCAGCCACCATGAATGGCTGCCCCTTAGCTGTGCCACCCTGCCTTGGAGCCAGCTGAGTATGAACTGAAACCTCCGTGAACTGTAAGCTAAATAAACCTTTCCTTCCTTCATTTTGGGCATCAAGTATTTTGTCTAAGCAATGAGAGAAAAATAACCAAGACAGTTTGCCAGTGAGGATGTGGGTGAATGGCATCTACACTTAGTTTGGTAGCAGTCATGTCCAATTCAGTCTGTACCTAAACATTCACAAGAAGAGTACAGTATATCCCTCTTATCATCTTATTTTCCATTTTACCTGGAGTATCAGGAAAGGAAAATTGGGATAGTAAATATGATCACATACAGGTCTGGCATTTTATTGCCTCAAATGCCCAAAGCTATTAGTTCCAAATTAATATGTGCCATAGTTGCATGGTATTTTGCATCTAATGTGCAGGTTGCTCATTTGATCAAAAGGCAAAGCAACCTTCCCAGCTCCTGCCTTTCACCACCACTGCCTTCCCAGCTGGTGCAGAAACAATCAGTGGGGACCTGAATGTGCCCACCCTAAGCTGAAAAATCTGCTAGGGTGTTTTTGCTCATGGAAGAGGTAACAAGTTATTGCCACTCAGCAGGGACCTCAGGAGGTTTAATTAAGGAGGATTTGTGGAGCTGTTGGAAGTCCTCCCCTCCCCCCAGGTGTGGCATGCCAAATGCCATTAAGTGATTGGAAAGGAAACCCAAGTTGAACTAATCTCGTCCTGGGCACAATGCCTAGGAGGCAGGTTGCTGGAGTGCCTACCTAGCCCCATTCTTTGGAAAGGTGGAGTGACAAGACAGCCCAGCCCTGCCTCTGGGGATGCACTAGGGACAAGTGGTGCCCCTGCGGCAAGACTTTCACTGAAGGTGTACGAGAATGTGTCCTGCGGCCTTGAAGGAATCTCTGGTTTTGGCCGGTGGAGGCCTCACCAAGAGCCACAAGTAGAAGGGACAGCAGGGTCAGGACTTGCCAAGGACTTGACTCACCTCAGAGCTCTGCAGGGTAATTAGATGCCAAGCTCAATCCTACAGGGCCTACCCCAGCCATAGTTCATGGAAAAGAGAGTCCACGTTAACAGGCATGTGGGAGAAAGTGTCCTGGAGGACTGGGGCCCATGTTGGAAGAACAGGCCTAGGAACGTGCTTCTCAGTAGCCATAACCACTCTTGTGCAGAGGGTCAAGGAGGAAAAGTTATAGGAAGGCATGCAGGTCTATGTGGAGTTCGCGAGCAGTTTAAAATGAGACTTCAAAGTAATTTGGTCTTTTGGGCTTGTCATTTGGTTTTTGGTTTTTGTGTTTTGAGACATGTCATTTGGTTTTTGGTTTTTGTGTTTTGAGACAGAGTCTTGCTATGTAATTCAGCTGGTCTTGAACTCATTATGTGGCCTAGGCTGGCCTTGAACTCATGGTGATCTTCTTGCTTCAGCCTCGAGTGCTGGAACTATATGCATGCACCACTATACCCAGCTTGGGCAGGTCCTTTGGGATTCTACCTCCAATCCCTGGGAATGCAGAAGTGCAGAGAGGACTGAAGGGTCATTTTCCCAAGGAGATGGAGCTATGGTTTAGATAATGTCTCCCAAACGCTCCTGTGGGAATGGCTTAGTCCTCAGTCATGAGGGTATGTGACAGTGGGGGGGGGGGTCTTTAAGAGGTGGGGGCTAATGAGAGGATTTTGGTCCCTGGGGACTGAGAAGGGGATTGTGGGACCACTGTCTCTTCCTCTTCTCCCATCCCCACCAAGAAGTGAACACCTTGCTGTCCCTATGCTCCTGCCATGATGTGCTGCCTCATCACAGGCCCAAAGCAATGGGGCCAATGGATCATGGGTAGAAGCATCCACATCTGTGAGCCTAAAAAGCCTTTCTCTTTATGACTTGATTATCTGAGGCATTTTTAATAATAATGGTGCGTGGACTAATTCAGATGGAAAGATAGCTGGAGAAACAGAATGGACTGTGAGGAAGTGGAGCCACTGCCATATCCAGTGTAGGCGTTCTGAGTGTTTGCAGGACCCACGTGGATGTTTGATACTTGAGGGAACTGAATGCGGAGAAAGATCAGAGAAAGAGATGGTCACTGAATTAACACTGACATTTAATAAGACTGTACAAGCTTGTAAGAGAGCCTGCAAACCGCGAAGGGAGGATGGATTCCCAAGGGCAGGTGGGCACTTGGAAGGCAACAAGCAAGTGTTGTTCCAGGAAGCAGGGTTGTCAGCCATGCTGACTGCTCCCAGGGGCTGAGAGCTGGGAAAATGTTGGCTTGAGAAGAGTGGTGAGATTGCGAACCAACTCATAGAGGTTTGAGCAGGAGGGGTCTGTGCACAGAAAGAGTGCCGACCAATATTTTTATCATTATTCTTAAAGAAGGATGAAGGGCAGACAAAGGACTTCATTTCCGGTGGGTAAGAGAAGGGGCTAGACTGGTTTTTGAGAGGTGGAGACCTCTCTCCCGTGAGGCAGAGGGAAGGCAGGCAGATGGGCTGGATGGGCAGAGGTGTGGGAGGCACAGGGATGGAGGCAAAGGAGGTCACACCTGCCAGCCTCCAACAGCCCCATGAGGTCGCCAAGGTCGTCTGCTCAGAGAACAGGGTACAGATGGGAGCACAGTGAGGAGCAGATCTTGAAAAGGCTATGCAGAGTGTGCTGGGGCAGCAGCCAGAGAGGAATGAAAAGCTTACAGCAGAGAGGAAGGGAGGAAGCTGGCGTCGTGAATCTGTAATGGGGCCAGTCTGCCAGCTGCCCCGTTTTCTTCTAGGATGCTTTGAGAAGGGGTGCTTTCTAATGTTTTATCAAGGGGGACAGCAATGACCTCAGCCTGCTAGAGAGTGACCCTCCCAGCCTGGCCTCTTCCTGGGCAGCCCAGCTAGGAAGCCCATTCCCCTGGCCTTGCTGCCTAAGAGAGCCAGCCCTTTAGAAAGCTCGAAACCATTTTTCCTCGGCCTGACTTATGAACGGATGCAGTTCTAAGAGGCCCATTTGCCCTCCGCTGCTCCCCTTGCACTGTTTTCATTTTTCTCCCTCCTCCCCCTGGCCATAGCAGCTTAATAGCCTTGGAGAGGGTCAGGCTAGGATGACGAATGCTGGCCTATAGGAGACTGTGGCCTGCCTCCCCATTAGGGAGGTGATGGAAGGCAGGGCGGGGGGAACAGAGAAGCCAAGGAAACACAAGACACAACGAGCAACCCCAGGGTGATCCCAACAGTATTTCCACAGGCGCTCAGAGGATGCTGTGACTCAAAGATCCCTGACCGCTGGTCTAACTAGGTCTGACCTGGAGAGTGTGGGGTGCATTTCCCAGAGTCCATGCACAGTGAGGAAAAACCACAATGAGTTACCAAGATGTGCTGCAGAGAAGCAAGTGACCGATCCCCATGTCCGTGCGCATACAGACTACAGGGCCCTTGATGGCTGCCCCGTCTCAAGACTTGGTGCATTCAATGAACCCAGATGCTTTAGGTGACTCCGGAACACAGCTTCCTACTCTGCATCCCTCACTGTTTGTGGCTTCCTGACAGCCAGGTTAGAAAGGGAAAAGGATTGGGAAATTTCCTATGGCTATAACCCAATATGACATGGGGCCCCGTCCCTACCTGTGTCCTTGCTGACGTGCTCCAGGTGTGTGAGCTGGTGCCTGTGGATGCCGCCTGCCAGAGGAAAGAGTAAAAGTCCCAGGGCTACTGCCCTGTCTTCCTCCCCCATCCACCCCAAGATTGGCTGATGCTTCCTTGCACCTGTGGCATCTGTCAGCACATGGTCCATGAAAGGAGCAGGGGAGGACACCTGAGGAAGAGAACCTGAGATTGAAGGAACATCCTTCAAGCCCTCTGGAAATGAAGGAGCATGGATTCTGGTCTCACCTCTGACCTCTGACCTCAGCACCCTATGCAACTCTTAAGGACTTACCAAGGCCCCCACTTCTCTACTGAGGCCATTTTTTCCAGCTTAGTCCCCTGAGCCTTTCAGAGATCAAAAAGGAGTTCAGGAAAATCAGATTCCACTAATCATGAAATCAGCTACCTCCTAAGTAGGGGCCTCTCCAGCTCTCCCTAGCTTTATGGCAAGGCTAAGGTCTGTTTCTCAGTTTCCAGGCAAACAATTGAAGCAATCCCAGCGCATCTGAATTTTAAGTCTCAGTTCCCAGCTAACAACCAGCTATTTGAACTTGGGCTTATTATTCTTTAACTGAAGATCAAACTTTTTATCCAAAGAATAAGACTTAACAATTTCTTACACCAAGGTGTTTGTGACAATCTGATAATGTATGAGAGAGTATTATGCAATTTTTTAAAAACCAGAACCTTTTATTATTTTTATTTTTATTTAGATAGGGTCTTGCTAAGTCACTAAGTTGCCCAGGCTGGGCCCAAACTTGATCATCCTTCTGCCTCAGCTTCTCAGGGTGCTGGGATTACAGGTGTGTACAACACTGAGAAAATTCTGAAATGTCCCATCACCGTTCAGGGGCTGAGAGAAGCAGGTGGCAGGGAATATGGAAAGAACTTGAGGCCTGAGTCCTATGGACCAAAGTTCTAATCCCACTCTTTATGAGACTGTGGACTTGAACAAGTTGTATTTCTCCTACCCTCAGCTTCATCATCTGCAAAATGGACACAAGTAAATCTTGCTCGAGGATTATTGGATTGTATAGAATGGTGCTTGACTGCTTATAGGTCTGCTTATGTCAGTGCCCCTGAATGTTGCTCCCCACCTCCATCCTAGCCCTTCTAGGCTTTTGAGTCAAGGGTGGCTCGTTTGCACACATTTCCAGTCCTGGCATTTATCTCTGGAAATGCCATGTGGTTTGTGTCCTCCCCAGGGTCTCTAGCTGTGGGTTTCTGCTAGCTGCCAAATAGCAGGTGTACGCTGAGGAATGCACGATGGGAAGGCAGGCAGCAGAGACCCGGGGACCTGGCCATCCCACGGAGCTCCCCCTCTGTTGGGGACCAGCTTTCCCCAGCAGTTCCACCATGATGTTTGCCCAGTGGTTCTAGGGCAGGTGCCTGGGGACAGCAGTACTGGAGAGAAATTCTCAACCCTCATGAGTGGGCCCACTTCCTGTGCCGATTGTGCTTAGCCCGAAAGGCAGCCCCTCATTTCCTGCTGCTACCTCTACAACTGATTCTGACAGTGCTTCCTCTGCTGCAGCCTGGCCAACTCTTCCTGTCAAGGACATCTGGGAGCCCTTGCCCTCCCAGCTGCCGTTCATAGCTCCCAGCAGGATGGCACTTAGGCCATTTGGAGCATTTGACCAGGCAGAAGTCTACTCCCCCTTCGCCCCATCTTGTCGGGTCAATGGACCACCTGTCTCAAAATGCCCTTGGTGATGGAAAGACATTTTAAAAATGGTGATGCATGCCTGTAATCTCAGCACTGGGGAGGCTCAGGCAGGAGGATCACTGTGAGTTCGAGGCCAGCCTAGCTACTTAGCAAAACCCTGTCTCAGAAAAGACAATACATACATACATAAATGCAGATTCCCAGATAACCCTCCAGATTAACTTAATAGATTACAGAGGTCCAGAAATCTTCCCCCGCCCTTTTGGTGCTACAGATCACTGAGCTACATTCTCAGCCCTTTTTAATTTCTTATTTTGAGACAGACTCTCACTAAGCTGCTAAGTTCCTGAGGCTTTGCTCAAACTCATAATCCTCCTTCCTCAGCATCCCAGAGTGCTGGGATCACAGGTGCAGATCACCATACCTGGCTCCCAAAGGATCCTTATGCTTGGTAAAGTTTGAAAACCATTAGTGTGTCCTCTCCTCCCAGTTCTACTGATGTAGAACTCATACAGTGAAGCAAATATCCTAAGCATGCAACTAGATGAATTTGGACATGGGATATGCAATGTACCCATGTTACCACTCTCAGATCAAGGCCTAGAACATACAGAACATTTCCACCCACCCCCTCTTCCTTATACTCTGTAACTCAAGGAGCTAATCACCATTTGGAGTGCTAGAAACCTAGATTCGTTTTCTGTGTTTTCTAATTTCATATAAGTGGAGCATTTGACTTCTTTCTCTCCACAGTATGTCGATGTTACCTGCTCTTACAAGGGCAAACAACCTTCTGTTTCCCAGGCATAACCTTAAAGCCCTCTCATTACAGTTGTGTGTCCTCCCCACCCCCAGCCTTGTGCACCAGAGACTCAGAAACTGGGGAGGACCTAGGCCAGCTCCCCAGCTCCCTCTCAAAACCACTGCTAGGGACATTCATTTGTAGTGTGTGGACTGCCAGAGTCCAGGCACATTCCAGATGAAATTGGTCAATTTAAGCTACAAATGAAGAGACAAATGAGATGGAAATTGCCCTGAACAAGCCTGCTCCTCATCAGTAGGTATTGGGCCTGACACGCTGAGCTGTGTAACCTATTACAGCCCCTTCCTGCAGCTAAGGTCGGAAAGGCTACCCTGGTGGTGGGAGACACCATCTCCTTCCCAAGCAGTCAGGCAGAGGGGCAGCCCAGGAGGCTCTGAGGGGAAACTGGAGGGGTCGGGGGGAGGTGTTAGGTATCAGAGTAGCAGAGCAGCACAGGAAGAGGAGTCTCTCATCCCGAAAAAAAAATACATATATATATATTATATATAGTGTTCATCTACTAGGAGGCCCTGTACCACAAGTTCAAACTATAAAGATCAATGGGATCTTAGGATCTGAGGCACTCCCAGACCAAGTGAAGAGAAAAAAAGGGCTAGTGGTGATGATGACAGGGACAGCCAGGAGAGGTGGAGGATGTGTCTGGAGAAGGGAGGAGCCCCTGCAAGGACCAGGGTGGCAGGAGAACTGGAGATCAGCATGTGCACTAGAGAGGGCGGACCAAGGCCATTGCAAGGTGAGGCTAGATTTCCATGATAGAAACAAAGCAGGGAAGGAGAAAATGGGCCTGCTGTCTGCCTAAAACCAGAGAAGGCAGCCGTGAGGACCCCGAGAAAGAGCCCAGCGGTGCCTCTGCAGGCATCAGCAGCAGTTCTTGGTACAGGGTGAAGGCCTGGGGCCAGCAGGGAGAGAGCTCATGCTGTGAATGGGGAACCGATGGAGAAAATAGTTAAGCGGTGGCTTATCCGTTATTACGTAAAGAGGGACCAAAAAACCAGGAGCTCCTCATCGCTGGGTCTCTACCCCATCCCTTTCTTTCTTAAAGGAGTTGTCAAGAGGCAGAGAACTCAAATTTGTTTTCATATAGACCCAAGCTGAATACAATTTTAGTAATAATAATAATAATAATAATAACAAATAATTACAAAGTGCTTACAATGAGCCGGCTATTCTAAACACTTTGCACATGTTAACTCATTTGCATAATAAGTTTAGGGGGCTGCAATGCACTGCAAAGCCAAACACAAGTGTCTTTGGGACTATCTACATACATCATAAAAGTTGATTATGAGCCGCTGGCCACCATAAGAGCTCAGAGTCAACTCTTTCTCTCTGGTGATCATGAGGCAGAAGTCCTGGGAAGCAGTTCCATGCCCTTGAATGATTCCAGATCTTAGCTCACCACTCCTTTCTTTTCCTGTGAGCTGAAGCTGTCTAGGCCAAACCCCACGCAAGGTGCTCAGGCTGGGAGGAGACCCTAGAGAGAGCACGGAAGGTGTGGCTGGTCATTACAGAGTGTGGCTCTCTCTCCAGGGACTGCTCCCTGCCCATTATCAGAGCCAGAGTCTCACACCATTGTGGATGTTTCTAAACCTGAATGCCACCAGGGAACTAGTTTCCATAGCAACAGAGGTACAGTAGACCCTTCTTGACATTCTCAAGGAATACATCATAGCCCTTCATGACCCCATGGATTAGAGACTACCATGTTATTTCCCCCATAAAAAGCAGTAACATATGACCAAGGAATTTAATGAGGATGGCCAGCAAGGACACAGTCCCCTCACTCTCAGTCAGCCAGGAGGTTTCCCTGAACCAGCTCACACTTGGGTGAGCAGCGTATACTGTTTGGTGTCAGATCCTGGTTGGTCACAACTGCAGAAGCCATGTTACGATAAATCTGAGCATGCCAGTGTCTACTGGCCCTTCCAAACAACAATAGCTAGAAGGGACTTCCCATTAAACATGGGAGACTAAACACATCCTTATGACTTTCCTCCTTCCAAAACCCACACTGAAACAAAGGAGTGAAAAAGATGAAGCCCACAGGGCAAGGGAGAGGAGATCGAAGTGAACAAGCATTGTCAATCCAATCTTGGAAGCTGAGAAGCTAACTGACTTGAATTAAAAAGAAAAACTGAGAAAGACCTGCAAAGAGGGCAGTTCAGGAGAAATGGGCAAATTGCTGCCATAAAACCACAGAAAAGGTTGAAAAACTGTCAATATCTGAAGATAAAGTCTAGGGTAGGGCTCAGAATAGGAGAGTGCAACTTCTGCACCCCATTTCACCCCAAGACTGTCTCTGGTTTACCCCAGAGCTTCCCTGAGAGAACTTTACTTTCCAGAGAGATTGAACTAAAAAGGGGCTGACTTGGGGTCATGGCTATATATGCGGGTGAAGACCAGGCACTATGTTGAAAAGATGGGACCCCAGCAGGGTGGCACATGCCTGTAATCCCAGCACTCAGGAGGGTGAGGCAGGAGGGTTGGTGCAAGTTTGAGGCCAGCCTGGGTTATACAGTGAGTTCAAGGACTTCCTCAACCACGTAACAAGACGTGTCTTAAAAAATAAAAAGATAGGGATTTGCTGCAAGTCTACAAGTCAAATGCAGAATGCTTTGTCCCTCTCCTCCAGTGGCACCAGGAATGCTGGTAGCTGGACAAATGGTGACACTGGGGAGACTCCATGGAACCCTCCCATGGTGAGACCCACCCGTTAACAAGCTCTGCCCATGCACACAGAACTTCTAGTACCTCACTATAATATATGAACCTCTGGCCAAGACTTACTAGATTTTTAAGGAAAGCATCTACTATAAACAGCCTAAGCCAAAATAAACAGAAAACAACAATTTGAAGAAAGCTAATACTATGCAGGGAAGAAACTCAAATACCATAGACAGCACCATCAACATAACTGATATCCTCCAAGAGCTAAAAGGGGATATCATGCTCACAAAATAAGAACACAGGGCTTTTTAAAAAATTGATATATAATTCATGTGCCATAAAACTCAGACTTTTAAAGTGTACAACTTGATGGTTTTTAGTGTATTCACAGATTTGTGCAGCCACCACTACTACGTAATTCTAGAATATTTTCATTATCTCAGCCAAAAAAAACAAAACAAAAACCCATCTCCATAAATACTCACTCATTCTCTCCTCTCAGCCTCTGGCAACCACTAATCTACTTCCTGTCTCTATGGATTTGCCTATTCCAACATGTCCTATAAATGGAATCATCTAATATGTGGTCTTTTGTGTCTGGCCTCTTTCACTTAGCATAATGTTTTCAAGATTCATCATATTATAGCATATGTCATTACTTCTTTCTTTCTTGTGGCTGGATAATAATATTTCCCTGAATGGATAAACTATTTTTCAAATCCATTTGTCTGTTGATGGACATATTTGGGTGATTATTGCTTTTAAAGAGGGCTGAAGAAGAGTGAACTCTGGAAATTTAAATAAAATTTTAAATTTTAAACAAAATGTTAAATTTTAAATCAATAAATAAAAATTTTAAATATAATTTAAAATTTAAATGAAATGAAGTTGATTGCAAGAGTCCAACAGGCAGCCAGCACAATTAATGGAAAAAGACTCCCCACAAAATGTAAGTCAGTGTACCATAGTGAGGTCCCATCTCAAATAAAACAAAACACAAAGACCTCACCATCAAAGACACAACATTTTGAAATTTCAGAAAGTCAGGGATACAGTGAAGATCTTACAAGTATCCAGAAGGAAAAACACAGGCTTTAGAAAAACAGCAGATTTCTCAACAGTAACTGGCAGCAAATAGATGATGGAACGCCTTTACATGTGTGAGGGGAAATTTTTTCAGTGTGACATTATATCCATAAAAATGTCTGATCAAGCTATCAATTAGCTATGCAGGTTGAATAAAGACATTTTCAAACATGAGAATTTTTCAAGAAATTTACTGCTTTTTAAAAAGCAACTTAAGGATGTACTCTTCCAAAACAAGGTGGAAATAGAGATGACATGAGACCCAGGGGCAGAGATGAATAGTAAGAATGTTGATCCAGGTAGGAGAGAGACTGAGAAAACAGGTCCTAGGAGGTGGGAAAGAGGGTTCTTTAAATTCTTTCCAAATGTTTATGTTTTTTCATTTTTTGATACTATATATTTGTTACCTGGAGATACAGAGAGCCAATAGCAGAGGAGAAATATTGAGCAAACAGAAAGAATAGAGACTTTCTATAGAGGGCAGATGTGGAGCTCTGAGGCTACCAGGCTGCTTTAGATGCCATCTCCCCCCTGTTGCAAGATGTCGTTGTCCTTCATCTCACAGCCCTTGGGGCTGCAGTCACATCTATCTGTCTTTCCTGCTAGGTTGAGACTTCCTCAGGACAGAGGCTGGGGCTTGGGCTTCATCGTATATCTGTCCCCTGTGTCTGGCAAAGAGTAGACACAGAATCAGCGCTTGAGTGGATGCGTGGAGACAGAGAAAAGGAGGTGGAAGAAAGTAAGAGGAGAAATTTGAAGTGTGGCTTGAGGGAGCGTGTTGCTCAGTGGATAAGCACACGGTCTTCGAGATCAGATTGCAGAGTTTTGAATCCCAGCTTTATCCATACAGATTAATCTCTTGTGTCTTGGTTTGCCATATATATATATATATATATATATATATATATATATATATTTGCCATTTATAAATGAGGATAAAAGCATCATAGGGCTTTAGTAGGATTGGATATGTTAATATACATAAAGCATTAAGAATAGTTCCTGCTGAATTCTAAGTGGTCAGGAAAGGCCAGCATATAGTCATTTGACAGGTGAAGAGGGGACCTCCTCTCCCAGAAATCAGAGAAGTATGAGTGTTACAGTTGGGGTCCAGAATAGTCCCCCAAAGACTCATCGTGTTGAAGGCTTGGTTGGCAGCTCATGGGGTTTGAGAAGTGACTGCATCATGAAGGCTCTAACTTCATCAATGGGTTAATCCACTGAAGAGTTGCTAGCCCAGTGGATGTATTAGGAGACAGGCCTGCTAAATGAATGAAGTGGGTTACTCCTGGTGTGGGTTTGAAGCATATAGTTTGTTCCTGGCCCCTTCCTCCAACTCTCTCTCTGCTTCCTGGCTGCCAGGAGCAGATTTCTGCTGCCGCACCCTTCTGCCGTGATGGTCTCCCTTGTCATAAGGCTAAAATCAATGCAGCCAGCTGCCTAGGGACATAAACCTGTGAAATTTTGAGCCAAAATAAACCTTCTCTTCTTTGAGCTGTATTTCTCAGGTATTTTGTCACAGTGGCAGAAAGCTAACACAATTAGCCATGAGGAAGGCAGGCAGCTTTGGCTTCCCTTGGGGTCTTCAGCCTGAGACCAGCAAAGCCAGCTCCTGAAGTAGATCATTGCTGAAATTCAGAACTTCAGAGTTGAAAGGAATCAGCCATTGTGTAGCTGTGTAGTTGCCCAAAGCCCCATCATGTGCTCTTATATAAGTCATTGCTCTGCTCTGGGTGCCATGTCTTCCTTCCTTGCAAACTCTGACCTTCTGAGGAACAAACAACTCACCTTGCTTGAATGTGGAAGTCACCCAAGGGACAGGCACCTGGTGACATCAAGAGGTAGGGAGAGACTGTCTCACACCAACTCTCTGCACCTGCATAGTGGGCTTCTGACATAGACACAGGGGCAGGGCTGCCTTGGACCAGTTCCTTTTCCCAGAGGGCACGACTGACCTGGGACAGCAAGGGGAAACCCAGTTGCCCCATCAGAAGCATCTGCATGGAAGTGAGCCCAGTCTACAGCATTCTGCACACAGAATGAGGGCTGAGAGGAGTGGGATGGGCTCCAGGTGACTCATGAGGACACTCTGGGTTTGAGAAATGTGTTAGGGGCTGGGTTCCAGCATGGGAGGTGTAGCTCTAAGAATGGAAACGACCACCATTCATCCAGTGCCTTCTCCATGTGGGGTACTTTCCGAATCTCTAATCTTTCCAACAACCACCCTGCAAAGCAGGTATTATTACTCTAATTGTACAGAAGAGAAAACTGAGACCCAGAGCAATTAACTTGCCAGACATCAAACAGATAGTGAGACAAAGAGCCAAAATTTTAACACAGTCCTTCCTTGCTCTTCCCATTACATAGCTCTGCCTTTCTGCCTAGGCCCTAAACAACTGCTTCTTCCCTGACTCCAAACAGATGGGAGGAGCCAGGTGGAGCCTGGAGAGAGTGGGTTAATACAGAGCCCAGGAGTCAGGGGAGAGGACCTGAGACCCCACTGCTCATCTCTGCTTTCCCTCTGGCTCCCTGTCCCTTCTCAGCATTCTGCAGGTTCACAGCCACTGTTTTGACAGGGCATGAAGCTGTCCACAACCTCTGTCTTCTCTTCTTCCCAGCCTCCTATTGTCTCACTAATTAAAGACATTCTGAGAAATTCTCCCTGCTGTGTGTTGCTTGGCAGTGTGCCAGCGTCCTGCTGGGGAGCGCAGTGGCAGGCACCTGGTACCCGGCACACTGAGACACCTGCGCACGGGCAGGGGCCAGCTGGGAAAGGGAGGTGGGGAGAGAGGGAGTAGCCCAGAGGCAGGACAGACAGTAGCAACTCTTCCGCCCCACAGCTGGGAAGATCCCACAGCTAGGAGGCTAGGGCTCAGGAAGGAAAGTTCTCCCAGTCCCCTGGTTCGAATTTCTTGGTCCTCCTCAATCCTGTGTGACCTGCCTGAAGCCCCTGCCTCAGAGCCCTTACCCTGGTTCTGCCCTGTGCCTTATGGTGACCAACTGTCTGGGGTCCCTGAGCAGAAGCAGTTTTTAGGGGATGCAGGATTTCAGTGCTAGAACTGGGGAAAAGGGACAAATTGGTCTCCCTGTTCTGCTTTCTCATCATTCTCATCTCAGTTCACAAGTCCCCTCCTCAAGCAGGCCAGCATGTCAAAACGGCACCAAGTCCCTCTGTCCCACTACCCTGTCTGTTCCTGAGTCACTTTTCCACAACTGCGCCACCAGTATTGTGGCTTAAAGCAACACGCACTTATTATCTCATAGTTGTGATGGTCAGAAGCGCATCTGGGTGAACTTGGCTGATTTCTTCAGGTTTCAAACCTCGAAAGTCAAGGTGTCAGCCAGGCTGGACCTTGGAGGCCCTGGGGGAGTGTCACTTGGAGCTCATTCAGGGGGTTGGTGGGATCTGGTGCCTCTTGGTTGTTGGACGAGGTCCCAGTTTCCGGTTTCCTGTTTCTGGCCTGGCTATCAGCTCATGCCCACTCTTGGCCTCTAGAGGCCTCTCTAGTACCCTGCACACAGCTTCCTGTGTCTGATTGGCAAGAGGACATCGGTCCTGCATTCTGGGAATCCTTCTGCTGCCTCCAGCAGGGAAAGGACTCGTGGGTCTAGAATCACTCAGGTGATTCGTGACACGCTCTATTCTTAAATCTGTAACCTTAATTACACCTTCAGAGCGCCTTTCACCATGTAATGCTCCAGGAATTCGGGTATGGAGGACTTTGAAAGCTTTGCCCACTGCAGTTCCTTCAGAGCCCTTCCCACTCTCTGATATCCCAGTACTTACACAATTATTATCCATTTACTTGCTGCCGTGTCAGGTCCGTAAAGGAGGGGCAGTGTCTGTATTGTGCACTGCAGCCACCCCTTAAACAGTGCTTGGTGCATAGCAGGCTGTTGATGTTCCTGAATGAATGAAAGAATGAAGGAATGTCTCAGTGATTGTTGATACCTGGTGGAAATGGGAATTCATGGCAGGGATGAAGAGGCTTCTTGGAGTCCACACCAGTCCCATGGACTGATGGTAGGCAATGACAGGCTGGTCAAAGCCCCCTTCCCCTCTAGCCTCTCTGCCAATGTGGAAAGGACCACTAGGAGCGCAGCTGTCCCTGCCTGAGGAGAAAGGGCGGAAGTCGTTGCTGGGTGGCTGCCCTAAGGGCGGTGAGGAGGTGGAGACAGGGCCCGCCTCGCCTCCACTGGGTTCAAAGCCAATCCACCTGGGACTTCAAACAATTAATTTCCCCAATCTGCAGAACGATCAGCTTCTGAGGAAAAACAATTAGCCCACTGCAAATTGTAATTGTCATCTCACTCCTGATTTTAATTTGGACTAATGAGGGCTAAGTGATTCCGGCTCCCTCCTCCTCCTCCCACTGCACCCAGGCCTGGGGCCCTCACCTGCCAGAAGGCATTTAACCCTCAGCTGCCCACCCTGTGCCAGAGACTGAGGGACAGTAGGGGTGGCCCGGGCCCTGGCATGGGCAGCAGGAAGGGGAGAAGGAAGACAGCCCCTCGGGCCACAGGGGAGCTCCCTGTTTACCAGGCTCAGAGGCAATCAAAGTTTTATTGAACAGAATTGACTACTGGCTCACTCCTTGTCACAGCCAGTTACCTCGAGCTGTGCAGTCTCTGGGGGCCCAACTTCAGCAGTGTCTGCCTGCCTCCCCCGGGACAAGGCGGCTCTGCCTGGCCCTGATGTCCTCTACCTATCTGAGCACGGGCCAGGAGTCTCTGCAACTGGGAGAGGAGGGCTCAGCGTGGGAAAGTACTAGGACCAGTTAGTCTAACCCTGACTCCTGCTAAACAAATTCAGGCCCAGAAGGGAAAGGACTTGGTCATGGTCACATGGATGAGGACCACACAGACCCTCTCTGTCTCTCTGTCTCTGTCTCTGTCTCTGTCTCTGTCTCTGTCTCTGTCTCTGTCTCTCTCTCTCTCTCTCTGTGTTTTATTGAGGTATAGAACATCTTCCTACTCTTACTCATGGTTTGTACCCAGCACACTGATTGCATGGTGTATTCACAAGTGCAGCGAGGAGGGAAGAAGGGATCCCAAGACGTGTCTCCTGCCCCACCATCACTTAGCCTCATCTCCATTCACACTTCCATCCATTCCTTCATGTGTGCAGTGCTGCTGCACGCTGAGGAGCATGCCAGGTCCTGGGGATGGGATAATTCAGGCCCCTCTCTGCCCTCAAGGACCTCACAGCCCAGTGGTTTCCAAGCATGGAGCTGTCCATCCCATGGTCCCCAGTCCTCCCGAGGTCTCTTCAGCAGAAACCCTCCCTCAGGCCTGAGCAGCAGTAGGTCAGGGGACAACCAGGTTCCTGCCTCTTCTCCTTCCCACAGAAGAGCGAACAGCTCACCTGCCCCTTCAAATCACTGCTGCTGCTTGAGGCATTGTTTGGAACCAGAAATTCTGAGGTCTTTTCCTGGCTTTGACCATGGTTTTCTCTATGTTCTTCTATGAATCCCTTGACCTGGTTTCCTCCTCCCCAAAGCCAGGGAGTGGTGGTTGGGGTGGATCGTCAACTCGATTGGCTTTGGGATCCACCTGGGGGGGTTGGTGGAACGTACTTCTAGGTGTGCCTGAGTGGGTCAGTAAGGTGTTGCCCTAGGGTCTGGTCACCTGGCACTGTTGGCCCTCTCTGCCTCCCGGCTGCCATGAGCATCTGTCGCCATGATGTTTCTGCCTTGGAACTGGCTAGGAAAGGCCTCAGCATCCTTGTCTGCCAGGGACAGCAGAAGCAGCTGAGCTAGTGGAAAGGCTGTGGTCTAGCCAGGAGCAGCCTGGGTAGAGAACTGCTCTCACCATGGAGTAACTTTGAGCCCCTGAGCCTCACTTTCTCCTCCAAAGATCAAGAAAGGTGGTGACCAACCATGAGGTCACAAGTCCATGCAGACCAGGGCCCCTTGAATTAAACCCATGGTGCCATGTGAGAGGATTTTTGTCATTGATATGCAGAGGACATACTCACTGAAAGTTCTGGGGGCGGGGAGGGGAGCAGCGGAAGCACATGCAGCAGGAAATGGGGGAGGAATGAATTTCTCTACTCCTGGGGCCCTAGGATTGGATTGTCCTGCAGGCTTCTTCCAACTCTGCACTGAAGGATTCGGCGTTGAGGCCTATCCAGCAATGGGATGGCCTTGTGGGAGACCTCACTTCACATGGGCATCTGTCCTTCCCTGGGCCGCCCGCCTCAGTGACAGGTGCTGGTTGCTTCCCCCCAAACCCTCTCTTCTTTGCACCCGCTCCCTTACACACCACCAACCCCTGACCAACCAGTTCCAGCCCGTGCTGTCCTTACAACACTGTCTTTAGCCAGGCTTGCATGCTAGAGTCTCCAAGTGGTAGAGAAAGGATTAGAACCTTAAGTCTTCCTAATCCAGTTTATGCTAATACTGTTTCATAGGAATATAATACAAGTCACATGGGTGCTTTTAATATTTGAGTGGCCACATTAAAAAGTGCAAGCAAACGTTAACTCCATATATCAAAAACATTATTTCAAAATGCCATCAATAATAAACTTACTGAGATAAATTACATTCTTTTGCCTTGTTAAATCCTGGAAACCTGGTGTGTGTTACATGTACTGAGAGTCTTGGTTTGGTTTTGCCCCATCTCACAGTGCCCCAAGGGGCTACCATCTTGGACAGGCCAGTCTTTGTCCTGCTGCTCCTTCCTGCTGAGTCATAGGGTGGCTTACCATAATGAGAGCTCCCTGGCCTGTCTCTGATCCGCCTCCTGACCCTGACTTCCTACCTATGGTTCTGGGGATCTCACCTTGCCTTCCAGACTCTTTGGGGATTAGTGCTTCTCTTCCTTCTCACCTGCCCTCCTGCCACCTGCTCTGCCCCTCCTTAGCTCTCCTGGAGAAAGCATCATTGTCAGACAAGAAACCTTTAAATAGGTGAGACAAAGGTGACAAATGTTCCTCATTTGCATTCAGGCTCTATCGGGGGTTTTTGGCCTGTTGAATGGCACCTCTATCAAAACATCTCATTTGGAAATGTCACAGTGGCTTTTGATAAGTCATCTGTCACTCTGATGGTGGCTGACAGACCCAGGCAACAGCATGGTGGTATCTAACACACTGTGGAACGCATCTTTTGCCATCGCGTGGTATTTTATGTATTCAGCCCGGCATGGAAACCCTCCGGAAGGAAAGACACAACGAACCCTGCCAGACCAGCCCCCCTGAGGCCTTCTCTCCCCCTGTCTAACTTTTCATGGCCCCTGTTCCTTTCCTACCTAGGGTCGGTGTTCCCATCACAGCCAAGCTCTGAGCCCTTCCTCCCCCTCTGCCATAGCCACCTGGGAAGGAATGGAGGCTCTGCTACCCCGTGGGGAGCAGGGACACATTTCTGGCCTGAGCTGCATCCCTGGATCGGAGTGCCGAGGGTGCCCATCGTGGTCCTGCCTGTAGGCTTTGGAAACAGCTCACATGAGCAGGGCGGAAGCTCAGCCTTCTCCACGGCCACCATTCCCTGATGTCACTGCCCACTCTGCTTCCCTGTCCTTCTCCCCTTCCTCCACCCATCTGAACTAACACAGGTGCCCACAGTTTCTATTTCCTCTCAATTTCAACTGAAACAAGATTTTTTTTTCAAGAAAGGAACATTCAGCCGGGCGTGGTGGCACACGCCTTTAATCCCAGCACTCGGGAGGCTGAGGTAGGCGGAGCGTTGTGAGTTCGAGGCCGGCTTGGGCTACAACGCAAGTGCAAGCCCGGCCTGAGCTACATAGTGCGACCCTGCCTCAAAAAAACCCGGGCCGGGAGTTTGGCTCAGTGCCTTAAGCGCCTGCCCTGGCAGGCGCGAGGTTGTGAGTTCAATCCCCGGTGCCGCAAAAAAAAAAAAAAAAAAAAAGAAAGGAACATTCACTAAAAGCTAAAGAAAAATTATATACATACCCAAAAAGAAAAACACAAAATATTAAAAAATTCAAAGTACCAAAAGGCAAAGCTACAAGTGCCAAGTTTTTTCAGGTCATATAGTTCTGCTCAAAATAAAAGCAGTCAAGTCCCTGATGATTTGGTCTGGGCTGGTCCAAGCAGCCTGGTCCCAGCCCCTTCCTTCATCTGCTCCCTGGTACCCAGAGCTCCATCTCCTCACCATAGAGGTCTCCCCCACTTCTTCCTCCCAACCTCCTCTCCACGCCTTGGGGGTTGAGACCTGGTCATGCAGATGAGCAGGCCTGCTGGGGTAGCAGCACTCAAAGTGCCCGGGCAGTCACTGAGTTAGGGGAAGGAATCACCACTGAGGGAGCCCTTCTGGAGCTCAGCAAATGGAGGGGGCAACCCTGATGCCAGCCAGCATCACTATCATAACTGCACGTAAAGTCACACTGAGGAAAGTGCCCACACGCGGCCACCCTGCTTCCCGGCAGTAGGCTCAACCCATTCTCCATCCCCCATTCTCTGTCGTCTGGGAAGGAGAAACAGCAACGTGGAACCCAGGTGCTGTTGTTCAGTGCAAGCCTTCCCCGCCTCCTCTTGAGGCTGTGTTGTGATATCTACAGAAGTTCTAGAGAAAAGAACTCTCGCTTCAAAGCTGGACCAACCCTGCTTCAGTTTTAGCTCTGCATAACTTCTTGTGTGGCTCTGGGCCAGTAAGTTGCCTCAATTTCCTCAGCTGTAAAATGATTGAAGGATGCCAGTCTCAGGGAGGTAGGCCTAACGCTTCGAGTGCTCACCCTTGTGAGTCCTCCCCCTCCCCCAGTGCTTCTACAAGGTGGAGAAGGGACTGGGGTGAGCGGCAGAGCCCTCTGGCACCCTAGCTCAGAGAGGGCAAGTGCAGATGGGGTGAGCACATCAGCCCTCTGTCACCCACTTCCCAAACACACATGGTAAAGCCTGCTCCAATGGATCCAGCCATCCTTAGGGAGGGACTGCCACCTTCACAGGATGCTTCCATGAAGGGAGACCCCACTGCCACCCATGGCAAACCCCACCTACCCCAGTTCATACTGATGGAGCATTAACCACATGCCAGAGCCTGGGCTTCCAGGACCGAGGGACCAGCCTGGCCCTTGAGCAGCTCAGCCTAGGGAGCAGACTGAGGCCCCATGGCTCCTGCTAAACTAGGGCAGGTGCTTTGGGAGCAGGAACAGGAGATGTCACACGGGAGAGGACAATTGAGCTGACACTTGGAAGATAATTAAGAGCTCCCAGGCAGAGAGTGAAAGGACATTCCAGAACAACAGGTTCAAAGACAGGAAAAGCACAAAAGAGAACAGCCAGCTCCAGGAGAGTTTCTGGCAAAGAGGAGAGGAGATCTGGGAGCTGCGCAGGCATAGGGCTGGGGCTGGAGAGCCGGTGGTCTCTCATCATGGGGACAGGGAGAGTGGGGAGACCGTCCGATGCAGATGGAAAGCCCAGCTGTAACTGGGATGGAGACGCAGCTCCGTAAGGGCAACTTCAGGGAGGAAAGGGGACCCTCAGCCAGCTATGAGGGGATTAGAACCAGTGGAGGGGAGCATGGCTCTAACCATTGTCCCATCTTACCTACCACCATTCCCCGGGGACCCATTTCCCTGTTACTGCATTGTTGCGGCGGATGGATATAGTTCTGCACATCCCCACCCATACCCACTGGGAAAGGGAACTCATTTGTTAAACACCTGCTGTATGCCACAGTGTCAGCCAGCATTATCACCTTTAATCTTTGTGATAAACCCTGTGAGGCACTAGTCTCATCTTGTGAGATAGAAACTGACACTCAAAGAGGTTAGGTAATTTGTTCAAGGTCACACAGCTAGGAAGAGGCCAAGGCAGGATTTGAACCCAAGTCTTTCATAATCTAAAGGCTTTGTTCTTTCTACCACTCATATAGAGTGTTTGGTTTCCAGCTTCCTAAAGCTGATCTCCTTCTATCTAGCTCCTGAGGTTGTGGAAGAATTTATATGACACTGATGCTGCTTTCATCATTAGAAGGCTGTCACCAGGGTGACAGGGAACAGTAGATATGGAGCTGTCGCAGTAGGAAAAATGAGGCACTAAGGAAGGCACTCCATCACTGCCTCCGGATACAGGCAGCCAGCGCTCTGCCTGGCATAGGACTCCTTGTCATAATTCTGCTTCCGCTGTGCCCCCAAATTGGTCCTAGCCCCCTCTTCAAGCAAATGGAAGTCAGGCCTCCAAATGCACCCTGAGTTTTGAGAGATGATGTCATATTTCATGGCAAGAGATCAACCCAGCATTTTCATGACCCAGCAAGACTAAAGCAATGCTGACCATCGGGTGGCCAGAGACCCTGCTGAGACTCTGATAAAGGCTGTGGACGGTCTCTCCAGAAGAACACACTGGTGCACGCACACCGACATGCCTGCATCCCATTGCAGCCAATTTCCAGGCCCTCTGCAGTCTAGCCAGGGACTCAGGAGGTTAAGAGGCTTTCTCGGGAGCTGCAGGTGGGATATGTTTTTAACAGTTTCTGATAGTGGCTCCCTTCTGATCTCTTCCCTGTCCTAAAGCTCCTGAGGAAAGCAGAGGAAAGGAAGCTCAGATCCTGTCATTATTTAAAAGAGGGTGTTGGCCCCACCCTGCATGGGGAGGCTGAGCCTCTGGGTGCTGTGAGAGCTTTGGATTATCTGTGTCTGAATTATTCGGGGGCCTCCATATCCACCATAGTATGGGTGGGCTGCCCAGCCATTGGGAGGCAGCTCTGTGTCTGCCCCTCGTGGAACTCTTGGGTGTCCCACCCTACTCAGGAGTCACCAGAAAATGCTTTACAGGAGAATAGCTGGTTGCTGCAAGGTACTGTGGTCCTCCTCCTGCTCCTCTTGGTGGCTACTGCTGCCTTGGGAAGTTCCTCCCTGGTGGCAAGCACGTGCACTTGTAATAGAGCTGCCTAATCACTTGTTTAAACCAGACATTTGGTGTGTAATGACTCCTGGCTGGGACCAGAGAAAGCCATCAACTGTCCCCTGCAGGGACTAGCCCTGGCATACTGTGGTCCCCACTGGCTGCAGGAGCAGGGGCAGTCCTGCCTGCACAGAGCTGGCTATGTGGGGGGAGCAGAGAGGGTGCCAGATGGGAGGGGCTGTGAGCAGCCTGGGCAGAGAGCTGACACCTTACTCCTCCCTTACCTGCCCTGCTACTCCTGGCCAAGAAGTGGGGTACCTGGGGTCGTTCCCAGCTTTGCTAGTGGCCTCAGAGGGCAGTGTCTGGGACAGGACAAGTCTGTGCGTGCCTCCACCTGTCTCCTAGCTGGAGGAGACACAATCTGGCAGCACCTCAGGCTTCCCAGCCCCTGGGTGCAGCTATAAAGCCAGCAGATTTACTTTCTGCCCAGAGCTTGGTGTCTGGGGAAAGAGGCACTGGAGACATCAGCTACAGCTGTTGTTAATTATTAGTATTTTTATCTTTATTACAGAGAGAATGGCCCCCCTGTTAGTTCCCTGGGAAAATGAGTTGGCACCATCCAAGTTTGCCCAGGAGAGCAAGCGCTGCAGACGCAGCCGCCCAACCTGGCCCCCTCCACACAGGTCCACCTGCTCAGCCACTGCAGCCCTCTGCCTGCTGCCGCCTCCCCCAACACACGCACACACCTGTGCACAGCTACAAGCGCACATTCATGCACCAGCGATTGGGGCATAGCCCCTGCGGTATGAAAGAAGGCACTGGGCCCTCGTTCCTGTGCCACTTCCAGAAAACTGTCGGAGCTGTAGCATAGCCATGTGGAGGGGTGGGAGGAAGGGGAAAGACTCCTGCTTTGGCTGTTCCAGAGCATTCTACTGACAAGCACTTTACACCCCTCGTTCCTTAGTCTCCTCCCAACCAGACACTTGGTGGTGGAAAGGGAGGTCCTACACACAGTGCTGTGCTTGAATTGTGGCTTCTACTTGTACCAGCTGTGCCTTGGGTAAATTGCTTAACCTCTCTGAGCCTCCATTTCCTGTGCAGTAAATGTAACACCCTTACTCTTAGGGTTGTTGTGTGGACTCAAGTTTTTAAAATACTTTCTGAAAGACCCAGCCCACAGTAAGCCTTTAATAAATGGTACCTATTAAAATTCAAGGTTTCTTATCCCCGTTTTATAGAAGAGAAGAAAATGGACATTGGCAAGATCATCCCATAGCTGGCACATGGTAGAGCTGTGACTAGGACACCTGGATTTCCATCCAGACAGATCTCTTTCTGCAAAGTATGTTTTCCCAGGAGACATTTGTGGTGTTGCCATGGCCTGGTTGTATCTCTGCTCACCATTTGGCTTTTCCCTGCCACCAGCTCTGTCCTCCCTGGTCTGCCCTATACAAGTGACTGCTATCTGGGGACTCCTCCAAGGCATCACCTGGTACCCAGAGCAGTGCTTCGTAGTGAGGGCATGTGGAGAGGCAGAGGAGACCTGGAGCCAGGCAGAAGATGCAGGGCCGGGTGGGCAGGTAAGAAGATGGTGATAGGAGAGGATCAGGACAGTGAGGGATAGCAGGCATGGTGGTGCACACCTTTAATCCCAGCACTCAGGAAGCTGAGGCAGGAGGATCATTGTGACTTTGAGACCAGCCTGGACTGCATAGTGAGACCCTGTCTCAGAAAATAGGGCTGGGGATTTAGCTCAGTGGCTTAAGCACCTGCCTGGCAGGCACAAGGTTGTGAGTTTGATACCCAGTACCAAAAAAAAAAAAAAAAAAAAAAACGAGGGATGAGGAGATAGAAGTCGAGGAGTGAAGGCCGGAGATGGGGAGGAAAGAGAGACATGAGCCCAGATGAAGCTGCACGGGCAGGACCCCTAGCTCCACTGCTGCTGTTCTGAATGCCCAGGTGAGAGAAGCCATGTGCAGGACGCCTGCTTCCTCCTTCCTGTCACATCACATGACACATCCTTATGGTCTGAATGTTTGCCCCCACCCCAAATTCTCATGTTGAAACCTGAGATCCAAGGGGGTGGTTTTAGGAGGTGAGGCACTGGGACATGATTAGCTCATGAGGTCAGAGCCTTCGCAAATGGCATCAGTGTCCTGATAGCAGCTGCCTGAGCTGCCCTGCCCCATCACCACAGGAGCCCGCGGGGGGAGACAGCCCTCTGCCTGTGAGTCAGGAGGCTTCGCCAGGCTCTGAACCTGCTGACACCATGGTCTTGGACTTCCCAGCTCCAGAACTGTGAAAAATAAGTCCTGTTGCATATAAATGTCTCAGTTTATGGTATTTTGCTATGGGAGTCCAAATGGAGTGGCAAATCAAGCTCTGAAATAAAATATAATGTGATTATAAAAATGTGAGAATTATTATCTCAAGCCAGGCATGGTGGCACAGGCCTGTAAACCCAACACTCAGGAGACTGAGGCAAGAAGATCACTGTGAGTTTGAGGCTAGCCTGGACAACATAATAAGCCCAAAACTAGCCTGAAGTACACAGCAAGACCCTGTCTCAAAAAAAAAAAAAAAGAATTATTACCTCAATGCTGTTGTTAATATATAATTATATAATATGCATACATATGCATATGTATTCCATGTGTCTGTTTCTATATGTCTATATATAGTCATACATAGTATTAAAGCATCGGCACTTACCCTTGCTAGCTATGTGATTTTGAGCAAGAGGCTTAACTTCATTTAGCCTTAGTTTCCTAGCTGTGTGATGGGGATAACAAAAAGAGTCATGAGAATTTTAAAAGATAATGAATGGCAAATTCCCGGTGTAGAATAAGCCCTTAATGAAATTCACTAATTTGATTGCGGCTGTTGTAGCAGGACAAGGCATCTACTGTTGTTTCCATTTTAGAGCTGAGGAAAGCAAGCCCAGGAGGCCGTCGTGGAGTGCGGGTGTGGAGGGTAGGGGTCTTGCTGCTGTGGTGCCCCAAATGGGCTGGGAGCTTTTGTGGGCCTTTGTGGACTGGAAGGCATTGCCCTTTGTTCAGCGGCACCCTGGTATTGGGGCACAGGGCTCCAGGCTCCCCTAGTCAGGCCAGGCCCATCACCTGGGGAGGTGAGGAGCCCTGCAGGCAGTGGGCCTCTGCGGAGGGGCCCAGCCATGCCGTGCACATGACCCTGTGCTTGCACAGTGGGATGGACCCTCAAGGCAAGATCTGAGGCTGCCTGACAGGATAGCCCCACTTCGCAGAATGCAGGTGAGATCTCCTGTGGTCCTAATGGTCCCCGTGTGGTCTCCTGACAAATCTCGGCTGGCTTCTTTGCTACATACTTCTGACCAGACTTTGGGCAACTTAGATAACCTTTACATGCCTCCATTTCCTTATCTAATAGTAAGAAAGCATGGAATGCTGGGCTCGGAGCTGGCCAGGAAGCAGCCTACCGTGAATGCTGAAGCCATCCATGGAGGCCTGGCCCTGCAATCAGGTGCCCAACAGCCTCTGTCAACAGGGAGGAGAGGACAGAAGTCCCTGGACTGCTGTTTGTGGGCCTCTGGCTGGGGGGAGCCAGCAGTCACAGTTGGGGTTCCCTACACTGTAGCATTCGTGAAGCAGGAAGGAGACCAGAAAAAGCAAGAAAGGCAAAAGAAAGCCCCAGCAAATTCTCTTCTGTCTTCTCCCAGCTCCACAGCTCCAGGGGGAAACCGAGCTGCGTAATGCAGTGGGATTTAATAAAATGCCTTAACTCATGAAGTTTGTCTGCTGCCAGCTCCTTAATTAAATTGCCTAATGCTGCTTTGTGATGGCAGCACAAACCCCTGTGTTTAAAGAGAGCGGTGTTGCCATGGCGCTCCCGCCAGGGCGAGGGGCGGGAGGAGCATACAGATGAGGGTTGGCCCTTCCTGCCAGCCTCACCCCCGCTGCCCACCCCCCACAGCCACACACACTGCAATCGTAGGGCTCTGGTCTTCCTTCCTAGGGAAAGGTTTAATCCTCGCAGAGAATGCAGAGCGAGGGCTGTAGAAATGGGAGGTTTGGTGATGTGTGCACAGAGCAGAGCTGGGGGCTGGGGGTTGGGGGGTGGGGGGCTGGCACAGGCCTAACTTGCAGGGCAGCCCTTGGGGGCCGGGGACAAGCAGCCATCTCCACCTCACCTGTGTGCCGTACAAACACTTAGAAGGTTTGTGAAGGCCCAGGCTGGAGCCTGGGCTGGAGGAGAGGAGAAAGAAACTCACTTGCTTATGGATTTTCCCCCTGGTAGACACTGGTTTTCAGCCCTGGGTTTGCAGTCAAACCAGCTGGGGATTCTTCTCCAAATATTTTATCATAAAAAAAAATTTCTGAAAACAAAAATTTCTGACAGCTAAGTTGAAGGAATTTTACAGTGAGCAACCATAAACCCATCACCTACATCCTACCATTAACTTTTCACAAGATTTGCATTTTCATTTCTCTCTCTCCATCTATCTATTCTTTATCTATCCATCCATCCATCCATCTTATTTTTGGTGCCTCTCAGAATAAATTGCACACTTCTCTTTAAATACCTCAGAATTAAAACTATAAGGCTCACATTTTCTGTATAGTTTATTTTTATTGTTGACAGAAAATTTCTATATACAGAAATCCTGGAAAGTTTTTCTTTAACACCATGCCTGGATCCTACCCTGTAGACATTGATTTAATTGGTCTAGAGTGGGATGTATGCATTGGTATATTTTAAAAGATCCCCATATGATTCCATGGTGCAGCTGGACTTGAAAAACACAGCGGGAACAGGAAGTGAATACTTGTCATTTTTATGCCCCTCAGGCAGAATGCAGGGGCTCTCTTGGTCCTTGTAGACTCATCCCCTGCTCATGCTCCAATCACCACACCCCTTCCTCTGGCACACTACATGGGTGCAGCCCCTGTGCATGTTCATGCTTCTCTCAGTGTGCACGTCTGTGGTATCGTGGCCACAGTGCCCATGTCAGCACCGTGGTGGGTGGGGGTCCTCTCACTATTTGCAGTGGCAGACTCCTTATCTGGCTCCGATTCTGTGTGTGCCACAGCAGTGCAGCGGTGCATATGCTCTCATGGTAATCAGCATCCTTCTGAGGATCAAGACTCAGGCAGGGATGGAGACGATGATGCCAACAGCAGGTGTTCAGAGTGATGTGTGGTGGTGGCAGTGAGTACAGGCTGCTGCTGATCACAACGGGAAACAGTGTATATGGCAGTGATGGGTCTGGTGACATTGACAAAGGAAGTGGGCTGACTGTAGTGATGGTGTGGCGGTAAATCCCAAATGGTGGTGACACCGCTAATGTCACCTGTCCCAGAGAGAGTTATGTGCCAACAGATGCTCATTCACCACAGGGATAGGATGCCTGCCTGGGAAGAATGCTGGCTGTCACATAGTGGGAAGGTTGGCCTCTTGGTCACTCAGGAGCCCACAGCGGCAAGGTACAGCTCCTGCAGAGATTCTGAGAGACAACCTGAGAACTTCCCCACCTCCAGCCTCACTGGGGACCTAGGAGAGTCCGCAAGCCCAGCTGGCCTGTCCCACAGCACAAGCAACAGAGCTCCAGTGCTGAGTATGCGGACTATCGGGAACATTTATTTAGGATGAGCATCCAGGCTTGGGACTGCAGCCCTCTCATGATTGATACAGATTTTATTTGTTGTCTGTGTGGTTTCTTGTTCCCTTCATGCTGGTAAGCTCTGGGGAGGATAAAGGCAAACTGCTCTGGTTCCCCCTCACTTAACTCAGGCAACATGGGGCAGAGCCCAGCAAAGCCCCAGAAAAGCCCCAGAGCAGTCCCGACTGCTGAGCTCTCCCTCTGCAGGCCTCGGCTGGCACTGCTCGGACTCTCACTGTGCTGCGGAGGAAGACTTAAGGATGAGAACAAGGCTACGGCTGCCAAGACACGCACACACATACACATTCTCTCTCTCTATCTATCTATCTCTCTCTCTCTTTCTCTCCCCATATATAGATTCCTAGAAAATGATGCTGAAAAGCAATTTTAAAATAACATTGTACAACCAATTCCTTTACAGTCAAGAAAACCAGCATCAAGTGGGCAGCACATAAAACTCCTGTTGAAAATGACAATAAACACCAGACATGGTGGCACACATCTGTAATGCCAGCCCTCAAGAGGCTGAAGCAAGAAGATTGCCATGAGTTTAAGGCCAGCCTGTGCTGCATAAGTGAGTTCAAGGTCAGCCTGAACTGCATAGTGAGACACTGTCTCAAAAAAAAATGACAATAAAAACACCTTTCTTGAATATCATGTCACTAATGCCAAGTGAACACGCTTTTGTGATCTGACTGACTTTTAGCATGGTCTTTCGTGCAGCACTTCTTGCTCACCTGACAGATGGCTCCTGAGTCTCTTCGCAGATTCTTTCCTCAAAGCCACGAGCCCGGGTATATTTGCACAGCACTTGCAGCTTGCAGGGCCTGAGTCACACTTGTGTTTTCAGTTGATCTGTGCATCTCTGTAAGAAAGACAGAAGGTGCTATTCTTATCCCCATTTTTCAGAGGAGAAGACAGAGGGTCCTGAAGATTAAGCCTGTACCCTGCTTCTGCACGGGTAACAAGTAGCAGAATGGGAACTAGAACCCAGACTCCCTGTGCTGTGCTCCGTCCCATGCATTTTCTCCTCCATCTTCCTTTGCCGAGGACGAGGTGCTTCTCCTTGAGTGCAGCACGCGGAGCTGCTGGAGCACCTTCATTTTCTGCTCTTCCCAGATTATTACAAGCTACTAAAGTGGAATCATGAAATATAGGGGGTTTTTTGTCTTTTTTATTCCCAGACAGTAAAAATCATTAAGGCTTGCTCTTAATTAGTTTAATTTTGAAGCTGCTAAATATTGATTTAACCTACACTCCCTTGTACTTGCCGCAGTCACTGAATTATGCCTGTTATTGATCGCAGATGGAAGCATTTCCTTCCACTAGTTCAGGGCTCTGGGCGCCACTGGCCATCCAGTGGGTACAAGCACAGGCATGGAGGAGAGGGAGCCCATGCCGGGCCGGAGGGTTTCCTTCTCTTGAGGGAAGACTGCTGACCTTAGGCCAGGGGCCTGTTTCTTTCTCTTGGCTTGGCCCAGGTCCGAGGGAGATGGTTAAGAAGTCAGCTGAAAGTCTCCCCACTCCATTCCGAGCTTGAGAAGAAGGACCTAGGCAGTGGGGGCTGGAGGGGGCGAAGGGTTGGGGTTTAGAGCCCAGGCTTTGGTACTAATCCAAATCCTGACCTTACCCACTGAATGTTCTTGGAGAGAGTCCTAATCTCCCCCATCGGTGAAGTAGAGCTCATCACCCCTCCATCACAGTGTTGTGGGCCTGCCATGCAGACAAAGGTAGTCCAAGGCCTGGCTCCCAGTCAGGCTCTGTCAATAGCTGCCTTTACTGTCCTTGCCCTTGCACCGGGAAAACAAGGACTATATTGGAAGTGAACTGGATCTTCTACCTTGTCCCCATTACTTGTCTGCTCAGTGATCTCGGGCAAGTCACTTAATATTCTTTCTACTCACATGGGGATATTGGCATCTGTGAGATTCAAATATGTCTTATTTCCACTGCAATAAGAGAATTCCATAGACTAGGTAGTTTATAAAGAACAGAAATTTATTTCTCACAGTTCTGGAGCCTGGGAAATCCAAGATCAAGGTGCTGACATCTGACAAGGGTTACTCTCTGCCTCCAAGGTGGCTCCCTGAATACTACATCATCTGGAGGAGAGGAATGCTGTATCCTAATAAGGCAGAAATGGAATGACATAAAAGGACTGGATTCCCACCCTCAAGCCCTTTCATAACAGCACTAGTTTCTGGAGTAGGGGGTGCTTTGTGACCTAAACACCTCTCCAAAGGCCCTACCTCCCAGCTCTGTGACATCGGAAATTAAGTTTCCAACCCAAGAATTTTGGGGGCATGCATTCAGGACTCAGTGACATGAGATTTCAATTGCCAGGTGCATCTGGTCCTAAAAGGTTATTATTGTTGATGGCCATTGTAGTTACGGCCCCTTTGGCTCCCTCTACCTGCAGTGTCATGTTCAGGCCACTGGTCAGCTGCAATGGCCTCTTCACCACGTAGCCCACACACTCAGGACACTTTCTCCTTGGATTCGCCTTCTGCATTTTTAATCCCAGCCCCTTTGTCCCAACACTCCTGTATCTTCCGCCATCTGTGCACTCCCTGACCTGCTGAGCCAGGCAACACTTAATAGGCTTCACTGAAGTGCAGTTTGCACACCATCAAACTCACCACTTCTAGTGCACAGTTCAGTGGTTGTTAGCAGGTTTCCCCCGAGTGTTTGCCCCACTTCCTACTTGGGGCAGATTCGTGCTCCCGCCCCTAGGTTGAGTCCTGCTGCCTATACTGTGATAACTTTTATCTCTAATAGAGTGCTTTGTTTTTAATCTGTGAATCCTCACTTGTTCTCTCCATGCTTTGTACCCCAGCCCCTTGCATCCATAAAGCACCTAGTTTACAGTCGGGGCTCTGTTAATGCTCCTCAGGTACAGAATTTCCTTGTGGCCAGAGGAGGTGGGCAGGGGGGTTGGCATTCTTGCCAAGGATGCTCATCATGTATACTTATATTTTTAGTTGAGCACATCTAGATGTCACTGCCCTTGGTTTGTACAACTGGCCCCTAGGGGTTATCGCACTCACCTGCTGCACCTGGAGGGCCCCACACAGAATCTGCACTCGGAACAAGTTTTCCAGCTGCCCGTGCTGGAGAGGGGTTGGGAGAGGGGATGGCTAGGGCACCCCTGGAACTGGTGGCAAGGGCTAACAGGCCATACTTACTGCATGGGGGGATGGAAGGAAAAGAGAAAAAAAACACCCCCCAGCAGGGCTCAGCTGCAACCATTTATCTCGTGGCTGCCAGAGACAGCTGACAGAGGGAGAAGGCAGCAGCCCCCGTGCAAGACCTAGGCTCCTTCTGCAGCGTGATTTATCTCTGAGCTTCATCTGGCAAACCTGCTGATGAAACGAGTCTTCTTTTCTCTCCGCCTCATCAATTTTCATTCTGATTTCATTTTCCTTTTCCGTTAGAAGGGGTCTGGCCTTTCTCTGCATTTAACGGGCCTGCTCCCCCTGCGCCCTGCCTCCCTCTCTGCTGAGCGGATGGGGCCGCTCTCTGTGCTCCCTCCCCCCGCACTGTAGCCCTGCCAGGATGAGACCCAGACCTCCTTTCAAGCTGCTGCAATCTCTGTGGGCGCCTTCCTGTCTATTAGTGCCCAGGCTACAAAGCTGCTGCCCCAGCCAGCCTCAGCAGCTCACAGAGAGATGAGCATCGTGTTGAACAGGGAGTCTCAGTGGGTGCAGGAGGCAGCAAGGTTTGGCTTGTTGGGAGGGGAGCTGGTGGTCAGAGAGAACTTCACAGAGATGCGGTATAAGCTGACACTCTAGGAATTTCCCGCTGTGTGAGGAGAAGGGCTTCTGGGCAAGGACCCTGCATGTGCCAAAGCATGGGGACAAGAAGGAGTATTGCTTGCATCTCTCTGGAGTCATCACTCTTCAGACACCCTTGCATGAGGTCCTACGGATCCCTGGTGGCTAAGGGAGAACTAGGCCCCTGGCTTCAGGAGGAAGTCTTTAAAAATGCTATAGGGAGCTGGGTATGGTGGTACTTGCCTATAATCCCCTAACACCGGGAGACTGAGGCATGAATGGGATCACAAGTTGAAGCCAAGTCTGGGCAACTTAGCAATTGTCCTAGAAATCTACCTGGTACCCAAGCCTGACCTAGGAAGGGAGGCTGGGGAAGTTGGTGGGTCAACAAATGGTCATGGCTGTCCATCTGGCTTGTGGCCGTGGCCAAAGTGGACATCTGTGGATGCTATCAAGCTGAGTATTTAGAGTTCTGCCAGAGTGGCCCTCTTAACCCTTGCAAGAAGTGCTAGGGACAGAGGGGATGCTCACTTAGCCTGGAGCACCTGCAGCAGGGCTGTTTGGCATCACTAGAACAGCTCAGAAGACTGTCCTGGGACTCCAGTCCCTGCTCTCCATGACATCAAAGAGGGCAGCTCCTCCCAAGGAGTGTCAGCCCGCAGTGTAAAGGCTCCCGGGAGGAGGGTGCCCTGCTCACCTAGAGACTGAGGTGCTACCCGGCAAAGGATATGGGCCTCTGATGGACCAAAGTTGGATGAAAAGGGAAAGAAACTCTACCAAGCCCAAGCACTCTACAGATGTCTTCATGTTCCCTGTATGCTGCAGACTTCTCCCCACCCACAGATGAAGAATTCGAGAAGATGGGCAAGATCACATGGCCATGCACAGGGCTCTGGTACTTGTACCCTTCACTGAAACTCCCAGAGAGGCAGGTAGGGTCCACAGGATTTCTGAAGGGAAACCTGAAGCAGCTGCAGAAGGGTGAAGGCCCACATAGGATCCTGTCAAAGCCAGGAGCAGAAACCTAAGTCAGAGCAAAGAGCCTTCTTCACCCAGGAGCCAGTGACCATGCTGGGCTGAAGCAGCCATGGAAGGTCAGTCAAGAACCAGGGAAGGGGACAAGGGTGTGTGCCCAGGAAGACATGCTCTGGGATGGTGATAGGAGGAAAGGAGGGCAACAGAAGTGTTAGCCCAGACACAGCCCACCTCCTAGGCAGTTGATCCCCCTGGGCTTTTGAGCTCCAAGGCAACCCACCCCTGCAGCCTGCTGGCCTTGCCTTTCTTTCTCTTCCCCCTTCCTTCCTCTTCTTCTCCAGATGTTTCTGAGCTCCTACTGTATGCCAACCTGTTGGAAGAGCTGGCAGCCTGGAGCAGTGCAGAGTGGGACAGGCAGATGGGTAAACACCAGGCTACGATGGGGGAATGCCAGGCATCGCAGGAGCCTGGGAGAGGGCGATAGAGAGTAGAGAATGTTTCCCTGAGGATGGGCAGAAGCCCTGGCAGCAAGGGGAGGTGGGCTCAGCCGGAAACCACTCTCCACACCCGGTGGGCTGGCTCGGCTTCCCCGAAGCCTGTTTCGGTGCAGTGCAATCAGACAGAAGTGACGGTGTGCTACCTGCTGGCACCCTCCAGCCTAATTAAGGGATAATGAGGCAGGCTCCCTTCCAGGCATGGCACTCTCTCACCCTCTGCCGGGGTCAGCTGGCAAAGCAGAGATTCCTGCCTGGCCACAGGACCCTTCCTGCCCAGGCCCAGAAAGTGGTCCCTGACCCGTGGCATTCCAGAGAGGTGGGACAGTAAGGATGGACCATAAGAACCTCATCCTTGCCCAGGGCTCTCCACTCTTCCCATTGTGCCACCTGGGGTCAGATGAGCTGTGGCACAAAAGCACAGAAGTAGCTGGACTGATGAGGGAGAGCGCTGGGGTCCAGCCCTGCACCCCCACAGGCTGACTGTGGGGCCCTTTCGGGTCCCTTAGTGTCCCTGAGCTTCAGTTTCTCATCTAGAAAGCACCCGCCTCCCACTGCTGTTGGGAGGACAGAGTAGGTGAATAAAGTGAGGTGCAAAAGAAATTCGGGCACACGGAAGCCCCCAGCAATGTTGTGTCGTCCCACTAAGACTCTGCTGCATGTCCTCATTCCAGCGGTCTCAGAGAGTCAAAAAGACCTCACTGAAAGAAAGGTTCAGAACAGTGATCTGCGAGCCTTTTTAGCTAGAGCCCAAGGCAAACCACGTATTTTGTGTCAGGTGCCTGCACGCACTGTGTGTGTGTGTGTGTGTAAATTAGAGGCAAACTCTTCAAAACAACACTTAGCGCCTGCTGTGATAGTCCACATGTGTCTGGAATCCCAGGACCCTGGGAGTGTAAGGCAGGAGGATGGCAAGTTTGAACCCAGTTCAGACCACTTAGTGACCTAGACTCTGTCTCAACATAAAAAGTGAAAAGTGCTAGGGTTGCAGTACAGTGCGGAAGGCCCTAGGCTCAATCCCCAATATCAAAAAAGCAACAGTAAAAAACTTAGTCTGGCTACATACAGTGTACTCTGACATCTTCCATTCTAGTTCATCTTTTTTTTTAAAAAAAATGCAGATTGTGCCCACTCTAAATTGTTTTCGTGGCCAACCAGTGTGTTCTCACTTCACAGTAGAACCCCCACCCGCAACCTGCAGGTTCTGGATACCCAGAAATCCATAGCAAGTTGTGCTTTTCTCACAGGGCTCCCACAGATGGTGAGGCCACTGCTGCAGGTCTGTTCAAAGGGTCTCGTGGCAGCTGTGGGAGTAGCCACCCTTCTCTAGGGAGACGGGGGAAAGCATCGTGGAGGGGATGGCATTCAGAATGGGTTTTGATGGCTAAAGAGGAGTCTAATAGCTGAAATTGAGGGAAGGCATTGCAGGCAGAGTGAGAGGCCTGAGATGTAAAGGAAGTAGTGAGTCTGGTTTAGTGGAGTGTGGCAGGTCTGGGAAGGAGAGGGTCCCTCCATGGTGAGGAGAACCAGAAAGAGGCCATTGTAAGAGTCAAGACCAGGAATGAAAAGAGAAGGTATGCAAGTGTTTGGGGTAGGAATTGTTAGTTTTTCGGCACAATAGAGAAGCAGAAGGAAAGAGAAAGTGGCCTTTTAGTGAGGACATGGAGGGGAGCCCACAACCCGAAGGGGTTTGGCTTTCTCCTCCGACTGGATACAGAGAGGCAGAGGGTTTTATGACCTCTGATTGGAAGTGGCACATGGGGTGGGCATTGATGACGTGTGAGGAACTGATTAGAATTTTCTTCACGTGCAAACGGGAAAGGAAGTTGCAATTAGGGCCAAAAGGGAAGAAGGAGGAAGTGGCCATGAGGGTAAGCGTTCCTGCTTTGGCCTTCCACCATGTTAGACCACTGCCATAACTGTACAGTAATTTGTACTAGGGCAATAACCTTTCAGGAATCAAGATGGTGACTTCCAGTCTTGGGTACTGGTGAGAAGCGGCACTAAACTGACAGAGATGGAACCACAGAAGCCAGAGCATGTTTTGTGGGAGGAGACGCTGGCTTTAGGGCAGATCAAACAAGAGCTCTGAGACTGCCATGGTGGAGAGGTCTGGGGAGTGGCAGGGGTGCAGGCCTGGGCCCTTCCTTCTCAGCCACCTCCCATTTGTGCCCTCACCTAGTGTCTTGGAACTCGAGGTGCACAGGGAACTGGAGGTGGCCAGGCCATCTTCCTGGCTCGTGGTGATGCCCAGGCCAAGAGGATTCCAGCCAGAGCTTGGGTCCTAAGGCCTAGAGCAGTTTCTAGACCTAGGAACTCTAGAACAAGGAAGAAGGCCCAGTCTCTCTCCCCAGAGATCACTGGTGACACGAGACCCTGAGAAGTTGTGGCCCACTCTGCAGTAGGAGGATGAATTCAGTGAATTTAAAGTTTTCTAATGCCAGAGTCACTTAACCCCAAAGACCCAGTCTCAAGTTGTGACAGCCAAAGAAGGGGAATTCTGAGCTTTGAAGGCAAAACTGATTGATGAAAGTGGAGGTCAGGACAGGTGGAGGCCACATATTGACAGGGAACGGGCAGGAAGGAACACTTTGGAGAGCTGGGATTCACTTCAAAGATCTGGGTGGTGGTTGCGCTGGCACCTGCGTGTGGGATCAGGGTCCTCTGTGCACGCTCCTGTGTGCATTTTAGATCTCCATGATATGTTTCAAAAAGCATTATGAAAGGTGAGATGAGAAGGAGGGTGGAAGGGCAGCGATGGGGAGAACACAAGCACGTCATATCCCTCACCCCCTGTGGACCTCACAGCAATTCCCCACTTCCCAGCCCAGGCATTTGAGGCTCCCAAGGTTCAGTGCATTGCCCATGGTCGTACAGCCAGTGGCAGAGTCAGGCTCAGACCCTGATCACAAAGCCCAGGCTCCTTCTGCGCCACCATCCCTCCTTTGCATAAGTTATTTATGGAATAAATTCAGGCTCTGGAAGACTAGAGAAATGCTAAGGTCTCCACCAGCTCCAAGGATCTGCTTGTGTGTGATTAAATGAGAGGTGGGAGTGAGGGCCCTGCTCACCTCCCAGGAGGGGCTGGAGGTTGGGTGTACAGAGGGGGGCACCTTCCGCTCTCTCGGCATTTTGCTCACCCAGTGCTTACCTGCTGCTGAGGAGCTTGGAGTTTATCAATGCTACACTCAATTATGCTGCCCATCTGTCTCAGTAGCTTGGGTGGAGGGGAGCTGGCACCACAGCAGCCGAGGTCTGGCAATCGATCACCTCCCACCTGCCATCCTCCCTCTGGACCCTTGGCTCCCTGGGAATGGGCAGAGTGCCTGAAGAGATGGGAGAGGAAAAAGTAGGGAGGAGGAGGGAGAGAGAGGCTCTGCTTACACAAACACCTCGATGTCCCCATCTCGAGGCCCAGTCGGAGCCCCAGGGCTGTGCTGGGGGTGGGGCCAGTGGAGGAACCCAGAAAACAAGGCTCTGGCTCCGACCACAGTGTCCCTGAAACTCAGCCTTAGATGGTTGCTAAGGGCTTAGGTTCATAGGTATAGGAGATCAATTCTACACTTCCTGTTAAATCCAGAGATGCTTCCTGGAGGAAGGGATTCACCTCGATTTGCAAAGGGCTCTTCCAAGAGAATAACGTGCTTTTGGAGTAGGCGGCCAGCCCTGTGTCCCGGCCTGTGGTTCCATGGCTGTGGTCTCCTAGCCCGCCGCTCACTGCAGTCAGAGGGCAGGCTGAGGCCTGGGGGCAGCCGCCAGTTCTTTGTCTCTGTGGCTCCAGGCCCACTGCACTCACACAGGGGCAGCCCCCACCATCTCCATATTACTGAAGCCCAGAGTTAAGGGAGGGCTCTCCAGCCCAGCAGGTGGCAGTCGGGGTACATTTGCTAAGGACCAAGGGGGATTTGCAACTGAGATGGGTGCTCCAGACACTCTGCTCCTGTACAGCCAGCACTGGTCCATGGTGATTGGGTTGGAGGGGCATCTTATAGAGTCAGAGACCCTGAGTTTGAATCCTGACCCCTCTACACAAATGCTGTGCAACCTCCAGCCAATCACTTAACCTTACTGTCAGTTGTCTCCTGCACAAAAGAAGACTACACAACCCCTTCTTTGCTTGCATGTAGCATGGGTAGGAGAATTGACTATAATGTACACATGTTCTACGTTTCATTTTTTATACCCATTCAGAAGTCCCAGTGCTTGCGAGATCCTACTGGTTCTCTAAGGGCCCAAAAAGCATGGTCCCTGTGGCAAGGAGCTTACAATCCAGTTGGGGAAAGGGACACGTGATAGTCTGAACTCCTGCTCACCCAAGAGGTTATAGCGAAAACACAATTTGCTTTCCCTGCAGCTTCCCAGTAGAGATTGCTAATAGGCCCGCGTGAGTGGGCTGTGTGCAAGACAGCCTTAAATGGTGATGGCAGGTGAGTGGGTAGCTCTGAGCCTCATCACGGAAAGGGCTCCGTGCTTGAAGCCAGGGGAGGGCTCACCCGGGCCTGTGCCGTACCTTCGAGTGAGAGGTAGTAGAGATGAGCAGAGATGAGTCCTCAACCACTGCCCCTCTCTGGACCCCAAAGGCCAACCCTAGGCTCCTGCCCAGCCAGCGAGGGTCAGGGGAGGGGCACCAGGGCTGCAGCTTTTAAGTTCCAGCGGTTTCTTGGTAACTCTGTGCAGCTGAACACTGAGCCAGCACTTAGAACGAAGGTGGTGGAGGAGGAGAGGGAAGCTGTGCTCAGGTAGGGCCCTCTCCACCTGCTCTGCCCTCATCTTCATCTCAACTTGTGAACCATCTTGGGCTGTCCCCACCATTTTCAGTTTTGGTTCTGCCTCCCCAACTAGCGTGACACTCTGTGAAGGTGGGGCCATGTTATCTATTTCTGCTCATAGCCCCCCAACCAGCTGGGGGACAGTGCGAGGGCCCCCAGTACAGAAGCTCAATGGAGGCTTAGTAAGCCCTAGGATCCGACATCTCATCTTGGGAGATGCCGGAACAGGAAGGCAGTGAAGATTTATTGAGCTCCTCCTAGGTGCAACACATTCAACCCATTTAATTCCAATGAGTCTTATTTTATACATGAGGAAATGGAAGCTCAGGAAAGGCAAGTAACTCTTCCTGGGCTAGCAAGTGGTAGAAGCAGGTTCTGAGTCCTGAGCTATTTGGGGGTGGGCCTGATCTCTCATGCCAGGTCTAGGCGAGAGTCAGTGGACCCTGGTGTGTGGGTATGAGAGGGCCACAACTTTGTATCCAAATGCATGACGGGAACCTCTCAGAGTCCCTACTTCCTGTCTACCCACACTGTACACCACTCAATTCCCTCCCCTTCCCCAACTCCCAACCACTGGCTTGGATGGCTGGATTCTCCAGGCTTCCCCTTGCACACGTGTGCAGGCATACATGCATGTGTGCATGTGTTTGTTTACCCTGAGGTTTACGTGTCAGCGCACACACCCCTACGCAAACCTCTGCGCCTTTCAAGCCACGGTTGTTTTTCCCACCTTCAGAAATAGCTGCCGAGGAAAGTGGGAAGTAGTCAGATGCACACAGGCCCGCGGCTCTCCTGCGCAGGATGGGTCTCCCCCTCCAACTGCTCCTCTCTCCCTCATCTTGGAAGCAGGATGAGGTGGCAAGGAACCCCTCTGGGCTCAGAGAGGCACCTGAGACCCAGCTCCAAGCTTTCTCAGCTCCTTGGTAAGGAGTCCTCGCCCCAAGGGACAGGAATGGGCACCAGCTGCTGCTGCAGCCAGTGTACCCCAGATCTCCAGGGGCCCAGGGCAGTCTGGATCAGACCTGGGGACAGGAAAGGAAGGAGGAGATGGCCCAATCTCCAGATTGGTTAATTTTTCTCTGTTGTTGCTGACCATCTGTATGACTTAGACCAAGTCCTTTGACCTCTTCTGATCCTAGGGGTATGAATACTGTCTTGTAGGCCTGTAATGAGGATTAAATGGAATGAGATGTTCAGTCTTTGAAGAGTCCTGGCCAATAGTAAGTGCTTGATAAGCGTGTGTTTGTATTTCTTTGACAGGAAGGGACCCAGAGTTTGGCCTTTTTTTGTTTCAATCTTTGGTTCTAGGCCAAGGCAGGCCCTGCTTCTGTGAAGCCTGGCCCTGGGGCCTAAGAGAGGAGCTGGGTTGCTTGAATTCCAGATCAGGAGTGGAAGGGCCTCCTCTTAGACAAGCTTGAGTCCTACAATAAACCCTTAGGGAGTGCATGCCCCATGCTACAGGTTCAACAACAAACAAGGCAAGCCTCTAGCTCAGTGCTGGGGAACCCATGGCAGAGCCCTCTTGGCCCGTGAGCCAAGTCACCCCAGCATTGCCGTAACAGCCGAGCATTGGATAACAGTGCGCATGGGGGCAGTGCTGGCATTTTGTGATAAATAAGTGGGTTTCTGCATGCCTAAGCAGATCCTGGGCAGGTCCTGGGCAGGTCCCCAGGCTGCACTGATGTGGGGTCAGGTCTGTTTTTTCAACTGAAGTCCTAAGTAGCCCATTTTATATTGGGTTTGGTTTGGCTTGTTTAATGGGCTCTCGCTCTGTAGCCCAGGCTGGCCTTGAACTCACTGTCTTCCTACCTCACCCTCCCAAGTAACTGACACTCCAAGTGTTCACCATTGCACCAACTTCTTTCCCACATTTTAGAAGCTGCATTTGTCCCCACTATCCTGCTTCCCACCCACAGCACCAGAGGGCTGCCTGCAAACTATCACTCTCTCTTTCATCTACCCAGTGAGCCAGGGAGCGAGGGAAGAAAGAGGCAAGAAAGGTTAGAGAATCATCTCTCTGGGCTCATAAGGTATCTCAAGATGACCATAATTCCAGCTCACTCGTGTTGCCTCGCACACACGTGCACACACACACACACCTTCCTCTGAGCTATCCAGGGCTCTTCCTACAGATTCATAGTCACTTTGCATAGGTTGTAGAAAGAGACACTAAAGCCTTAAGGATTGTCGGGCAGAACCCAAGAGGCCTGGAGCCTCTGCTGCTCCTTTGGCTTCATGAGTAGAACAGGGGAGGTTCGGTTGGAGTGATGAGTCTGTGTCCTGCCTCCACCTTAACTCTGCATCCTCTCCTTCCAGGGCTGCCTGTGATGGGCCGTGGCGATGAGGGAACAGGCCAGGCACTGGTGTGTGAGGATGAGCAGCCACAGCCAGGAGGGCACCAAGTGATGCCTACCCAGCCTTGTGTAGAATGACTACCCTGGGAGAGTGGTTTCCTGGGCCCGGGCAGGGCTGCTGAACCTAACGCTGCAAACCTGCGAGAGCGGGACTCTTCCTGTGAATGCTCTCCTGTCCTGCAGCTCCACCATGAGGCTCCTTGTGGCCCCCCTCCTTCTAGCCTGGGTGGCTGGTGCCACTGCTACTGTGCCAGTGGTGCCCTGGCGTGTGCCCTGCCCACCTCAGTGCACCTGCCAGATCCGGCCATGGTACACGCCCCGCTCATCGTACCGCGAGGCCACCACTGTGGACTGCAATGACCTGTTCCTGACAGCAGTGCCCCCTGCACTCCCTGCAGGGACACAGACCCTGCTGCTGCAGAGCAATAGCATCGTCCGCGTGGAGCAGAGCGAGCTCGCCTATCTGGCCAACCTCACAGAGCTGGACCTGTCCCAGAACAGCTTCTCGGATGCCCGAGACTGCGACTTCCGGGCCCTGCCACAGCTGCTGAGCCTGCACCTGGAGGAGAACCAGCTGACCCGACTGGAGGACCACAGCTTCTCCGGCCTGGCCGGCCTGCAGGAGCTCTATCTCAACCACAACCAGCTCTACCGCATCGCCCCACGGGCCTTTGCGGGCCTCAGCAACCTGCTGCGGCTGCACCTTAATTCCAACCTGCTGAGGGCCATTGACAGCCGCTGGTTCGAGATGCTGCCCAACCTGGAGATCCTCATGATTGGTGGCAATAAGGTGGATGCCATCCTAGACATGAACTTCCGGCCCCTGGCCAACCTGCGCAGCCTGGTGCTAGCGGGCATGAGCCTTCAGGAGATCTCAGACTATGCCTTGGAGGGGCTGCAAAGCCTGGAGAGCCTCTCTTTCTATGACAACCAGCTAGCCCGGGTGCCCAGGCGGGCCCTGGAACAGGTGCCAGGGCTCAAGTTTCTAGACCTGAACAAGAACCCACTGCAGCGGGTGGGGCCAGGGGACTTTGCTAACATGCTGCACCTCAAGGAGCTGGGGCTCAACAATATGGAGGAGCTGGTCTCCATCGACAAGTTTGCCCTCGTTAACCTCCCCGAGCTGACCAAGCTGGATGTCACCAACAACCCGAGGCTGTCCTTCGTGCACCCCCGCGCCTTCCACCACTTGCCCCAGCTGGAGACCCTCATGCTCAACAACAACGCTCTCAGTGCCTTGCACCAGCAGACAGTGGAGTCCCTGCCCAACCTGCAGGAGGTGGGGCTCCACGGCAACCCCATCCGCTGCGACTGTGTCATACGCTGGGCCAATGCCACGGGCACCCGCGTCCGCTTCATTGAGCCGCAGTCCACCATGTGCGCTGAGCCACCCGACCTCCAGCGCCACCTGGTCCGAGAGGTGTCCTTCCGGGAGATGACAGACCACTGCCTGCCCCTCATCTCCCCCCGCAGCTTCCCTCCGAGCCTCCAGGTGGCCAGTGGAGAGACTGTGGCACTGCACTGTCGGGCGCTGGCTGAACCAGAACCTGAGATCTACTGGGTCACTCCAGCCGGGGTTCGACTGACGCCTGCTCATGTAGGCAGGAGATACCGGGTATACCCCGAGGGGACCCTGGAGCTTAGAAGGGTGACTGTGGAAGAGGCAGGGCTGTACACCTGTGTGGCCCAGAACCTGGTGGGGGCTGACACCAAGACAGTTAGTGTGGTGGTTGGCAGGGCACCCCTGCAGCCAGGCAGGGACAAGGGACAACTAAAGCTTCGGGTGCAGGAGACCCACCCCTATCGAATCCTGCTGTCTTGGGTCCCTCCACCCAACACAGTCTCCACCAAACTCACCTGGTCCAGCACGTCCACCCTCAGGGGCCAGGGAACCCCTGCTCTGGCTCGCCTGCCCCGGGGCACCCACAGCTACAACATCACCCGCCTCCTGCAGGCCACAGAGTACTGGGCCTGCCTGCAAGTGGCCTTTGCCGATGCCCACACCGAGTTGGCTTGTGTATGGGCCAGGACTAAAGAGGCCATTCCTTGTCACAGAGCCTTAGGGGACCGGCCTGGGCTCATAGCCATCCTGGCCCTTGCTGTTCTCCTGCTGGCAGCTGGGCTTGCAGCCCACCTTGGCACAGGCCAGCCCAGGCAGGGGGTGGGTGGGCGGCCTCTCCTTCCAGCCTGGGCTTTCTGGAGCTGGAGTGCCCCCTCTGTCCGGGTGGTGTCTGCACCCCTTGTTCTGCCCTGGAATCCAGGGAGGAAGCTATCCCGATCATCAGAAGGGGGGACACTGTCACCACCATTGTCTCGAAATTCCTGAAGCTCAGCCAGTTCTCAGCAGTAGAGAAATAACTAGGACTACTTTTTACCAAAAGGGAAGCAATCTGGGCTAGATGCCCTGCCAGGACAGTGGATGGACCCATGCGCTTGAGGCCTGGTAGCTGGACCAAGGCAGGAGGAGCTCTGTGGCTCCAGGTGGCACTCCTGTGACCTCCAGAAAGTTCCTCTTCCCTATGGGGGTCCTCTGCTGCCACTCTGAGGACTGCCTCCAAGGGGCAGGAGGACTCTGGCTGGACTCTGGCTGGAGCCTCCCACTTCTCCATTCATCTACATGCCCAGAGGCTGCTGGTCTTCTGCTTGGCTGTCCCCTGCCTGTGCCCCCAGGCCCTCAGCCCACAGGCTGCACCCTCGTCCTCTTCTCTTTCTTTGTATGTACAGTCTCAGTTGCTTGCTCGTTCCCCTCCTGGGCAAGGACTGAGGAGGCCTCTCCTTCCCATCTCAGGGGATGGCCCCCAAAGCTGGAGTGGCCCCTGCCGGATTTGAAGGACGTCTGGGGAGAGGGATGCCCAGGGATGACTCCTCTCAGCAGCCTGGGCTCTTTGGAATTGACTTTCTATAGGCAATTTTGTACCTTTGTGGAGAAACGTGTCACCTGCCCCCAACCCAATTCACTCTTTTCTCCTATTTTGTAAAAAATAAAAATAAACAATAATAACAACATCAGTAAGAGGGGAAAGGAAGTGAAAGGAAAGAGTCCTTTGCATGTTGAGTCTAAGGAAGGAGCTGTCTGCTTTGGGGTCGTTTCAAAGCCTGGAGGTGAAGGTCTGGGGTTTAATAAAAGTGAAAAGAGAGGGGTGGGGTAGTGTTTCCTTTTTGGTTTGAATTCTGGCCTCTGGGTCTGCTCCAGACCCCAGCGAGTTCCCATAGCTGTGAACAGGGGAGCGGAGGGAGGAGGGACAGAGAGCAGGAGAGGCTGACGATGGCCAGCAAGAAAGGGAGGAAGGAAGAGCACACTGAAGGCAAGCGGAGGGTGGGAGAGAAAAAGGGAGACAAACCCAGAGATGGAGCAAGAGCAAAAATTTCCATCTTCAAACATGGTCACCCTTTCTCCTTTTCTGATAAGCAATTAATGTGCCAGTGCATAGAAGAACTTCCCGGCCTATTTCTAATTAAACACACCCAAGAGGCAGAGTCTTGCAGAGAATCACAAATCATCTAGACAGCAAGAACTCTGGTTCACGGGGTCAGGAGGGGAGCATGGGGTGGCAGAGGACCTGAGGTGGGAGGACCCCCGGATAAGGAAATTGCTGTCTTCGTCCCTCCCCTCCATGTTGTTATCATCTGCAATGAGCCTGGTTTGCTTGTGTAGTGTATTTTTTTTTAAATTCACTGACTTCTGAGAACCAAATGTGAAGAGGAACGAACATCTGTTGGAAAACCAACAGAGCCAAGGGTAGAGCGGCTGCTGCAAGCCAGCCGAGGGACAGTGCCAGAGCCAGAGGCCAATGGGCAACCGTGCTCTGCTTCCGAGATAGACCAGTGAAAGGAATGGGCTTCCTGAACCTGGCAGATAGCCACACATGAGCCTGGGAGTGCCACTCGATGCCACGTGGCAGACTTGCTGGAAGTAGACCCTAAGCCACCAGGAAGACTGCAAAGAGATACAGAGGTGGATGCCGGACCAGGGACAGAGCCAAAGGCCTATGGACCTAGAATGGGGAGCATCCACCGAATCCTGAGGGAAAATCAGAGGGTAGCATTCCTCAGTCAGCACAGAGGTCTCTGTAGACCATCAGCAAGCAGCTGGTTTAGAAGCCACCTTCCTCCTAGGCAGGGGTCTCACGCTGTAACCTGTAATAAACCTCCTGCAGGGCCTGTTCAACACAGATGACTGCTCTCTCTCGCTCGCTCGCTCTCTCTCTCTCTCTCTCTCGCTCTCTCTCTCTCTCTCTCTCTCTCACACACACACACACACACACATGCAGGCATGCACACTCACACACAGACCTCATCTGGAAAAGCAGGATGCAGCCTAAGAATATGCATTTCTAACAGGTTTTTAGGGGACACTGACCCTGTTAGACTGGAGACAGCACTTTGAGAACAACTGGGCAGCTGCCTGCAGGGCTAGTGTGGTTCACATCCGCTCCAGGCCTTGGCTTTTTGGTAGACAGCAGGAGAGAGTTGGACAAGGGGACAGAGGATGTTTCCTCTGTCCCTCCCCACCGTCAGGCCAGTAAGCCCCCTCTGTGGATGCTTTCCCAGGCAACACGGACTCTGGAGACAGCGGGGACAGAGGTGCTTTCTGCATCACATACTTGTTCCTACTCCCCGGCCCACACCCTGGCAGCTACTCCTGATGCTTCTCAGGGTGCTTTCTGAATGTGTTTGGGGATCCTAACGGCTGCCCTGAGCAGCACTGCCCCGACTAGAGCCAGCCTGTGGTGACCATAGAAAGCTGCAGGAAGAGTCACCCCTTTCCTTTCTTTTCTGAGAGTGCGTCAGCAGTTGCCTTCCTTGGCCAACTCCTGTGACATGGAGAATGAAGGTTCCATGCCCGTAACTCAGAGCCTGAGCCCTGTAATGCTCTGGAATCACCAACCCCATTGCCACCCCACAGCTTCCTAAAAAGTGCCAAGCTGAGGGGACAGCAACCTAAAAAATGACTCCCACAGATTTAGAGAGCCCAAGGCTTTCAGTCCCTCCAGCTCAAACACTAGGACATGTACCTGTGTTTGTAAGGTGGGCAGGGTCCCCAGGACCATTTGGTCCCCTGATCTACCCCATTCCCTCAGGCTCCTCCCAGAGACCCTGCCTGGGAAAGGGAAAGTCACCAACCCCAGGGGGCCGCCCTGGCTCCCAGGCTTCTGTCCTCATTGCTTGTGCCTGGCTACCAAGCAGCTCTCCAAAGCTCAGGTCTTCCTGGAGGAAAGTCAAGGGGAGTTTTTTCTATCTCTCAACTGAATCTCAGGACCCAAACTTGTCAGCTTCCCCCAGAGGACGAAGCCAAGTAAGGTGGAGGGAGGAAGAGATACAAGGCGTGGCTCTTTTCTCTGAGGGCAGAAGGCTGCTTGATGGGTAGCCGGCTGCAGAGAGGGATGACAAGGCCAGCGGTGGGCTGCCGGGTCCTAGAATAGGCAGGGCCCCCGCAGCCTCTCCCGGCATGAGGCTGCACACACCACTCAGGTGCGGCTCCCTCCCCTGCCACGGTCTGCGGTCTGTGAACACAGCCTGCGTGGCCTTCGCTGTCACCTTGCACTCTGGACCAAGGCTGTGTCAGCTGAACATGTCGGCTTTATGACACACAAAGTGTAATAGACTTGGCCTGTTCTATACATTTAAGATTGCTATCTTAAATCCTAAATAGGAAACAAGCTTTGTTTCTGTTTCAATCTTGTTTTTTTTTTCCTAAAGTACTAGGGACTGAACCCTAAAATACTCTAGCACTGATCTACATTCTCAGTTTTTTTATTTGTGAGATAAGGTCTGCCTAAATTGCCCAGACTGGCCTTGAACTTGTAATCCTCCTGCCTCAGTCTCCCCAGTTGCTGGGATCACAGGTGTGCACCACTGTACCCTTCCGTTTCTGTTTGAATCTTAAGCTGTGATTTAGAGTCTGTCCCTTACATCCATTGAGATGATTTCAGTGCCCAGCCCAATTACTGAGCATATTCATTTTTCCTCCCAGTGATGCCACTGGGAAATTCCATTCTGCCTTCTGCATTTTTATCCATGGCTTGGATGGATTGTGGAGCACACTTGGGCTGGGAGACGGCTGTGAGGCTCCTCCCTGCAGCCTCCCCCACCTCCTGACACTCTCCACTTATCAACACGTCTGTCCGGCTGCTCAGCCGCAACCAACCACCAAAATACACCTCCCTGCAGTCCCCGTGTCTGCAGCTCATCTGCAGGGCTGGCAAGGCAGACGTTGTGGAATGTGGTGTCAAAATGAGGGCCTAGTGAGTCTGTGACATTCCCGGGAACTCTCAGCCTAGTCACTGTGTCACAGAAGTAGATGAGACTGGCTGATCTAGTGTGGATGACCAGTTGGGACTTTCCTGAGCCTAGCACTGAACTCCTGTGTTGAAGAACTCAATCCCGGGAAAACTGGGGTGGGTGGGCACACCAGGGTAACGAGCTTCTGGAGGCAACCCAAGCTGTCTTCCTCCTGCATTTTTGAGCAACAAATGTCTAAAGAACACAACTACAAACTAGGGATACAGATGAAAATTGCTGAACCCAGGGGCCTTGCATTTTAGCAAAAGGAGAAAGTTGGTGAGGAGGAGAAATTAGTAAAATTATGCAATGTGTTGGATCATAATAACTACTACAGCTGGGTTTGGTGACGTCCACCTGCAATCCCAGCACTTGGGGGGGCCAGAGGATCGGCTCACGTTTGAGGCCAGCCTGGGCTATACAGTGAGTTCAAAGCCACCCTACACTACAAAGCAAGACCCTGTCTCAAAACAAACAAACAAAAAAAAAACCGGAGAGAAAAGTTAGGGATGAGGAAGGAAGAAAAGGGGGCAGGGAGACTTAAATAGGGGATCACGAATGGTCTCATGGGGCAGACTTAAGAAGAAAGAACCAAGCAGTTACTATCTGGGGAAGGGTGGTCAGGCCAGGAGGACAGCAAGGGTGAAGGCCATGGGCAAGAAGGCTGCCGTGCTGGGACCAGGGGGAGGGGAAGAGTAACCGAGAAGTCAGAGCAGGAAGCCAGCAGCAGCAGCAATCCTGCTGGGCCTGTGGGCCACTGTAAGGACTTTGGCTTTGCCTTCCAGGATGAGGGGAACCACCGGGGTGCGGCTTGCATGAACTCCATCTGGCTGCTAGATTGAGAAGACAGCACAAAGCTTTGGGGTCCACGAGAGCAGAAGTGGCGCAGTCCGTTAGGAGATTCTTGCAGACATAATCTCATAGTTCTCCTAGCACTTTTTCAGGGCTGGACACTACATCTCTGTGTTTTCTGAGTCCATCTTTTCCCTCACTTCTGAAGTATTCATTCACAGGCTTCTCACCCTTCTTCATTTCTCCCAAGTAATTTGTGTGGATCCAGGCTCTGCTATCATGCCTGCAGGGCGTCAGAAATGATTTAATTGGCCTCCTTCTGAGGCAAGTTTGTTGTCAAAGCATGTCGTTCCCAGGGACGCGGCAGTGACAGTAGCAAGTTACTATCCTGCCCTTCTGCCAGCCCTGCAATGCCGTCTACTTTCCCTGCAGATGATTTTACCCAAGGAAACTCGTGGGTTCCTCACAGGCATCACAAGTGTCTGATCACCTGTCCGCTAGCCTACGCCATACGGTTCTGACCCATCTGCACTGCCCCTTGTTCAGCACCCTCCCCTGTCTCCTGCCTGTTGCCAACAATGTCTAACAAAGACTCAGCACTTGCTGTGTGCTGGCCACTGTGCAGATTTGATGGATAACATTTCATTTCACTCACAGCTACCTTAGAAAGTAGACACTGTTATCCCCATAGGATAGATTTAAATATTAGAACTCATAAAGGTTAAAGGATGTCAAGTCTACACAGCTGGCAGATGGCAGAGTCAAAATTCAAATGCTATCTGATTCCAAGGGCACTGCCGTAACCAGTCTGCCTTACTGTATTCAAATTCACATACTTTAAAAGTATGTCAAAAAAATCTTTGAGAATTTTAGAACTTCTAAAATATGTGCATTAGAGAGCTCCCTGCTCAGGCCCTTTTATTTTTAGATACTGGGCTCTTAAAAAAGAAAAAATCCTCAGGATAGTTTGCAACTTCATTGTCAGGACTTTCGTGTTGAAACCTCTTGAATGATATTCTCTTGAAAACCACAGCTGACAGTTCTTTTCCTCGAAGTTTTGAAACATGCTTTGTCACAAGTCTGACCATGCACCCTCACCTTTTTGTTCCCTGGATCCTACCATTTCTAAAATTAGGTAGCACCTTCCTTCAGAGGTTCTTCTTTGCTGGTCAGAATTAAGACCAGATCAGCTTTTGCCCACGGGCTTTCTTTTGGAGCTCAGATGTCAGCTAGCAGGTCGGGGTGGATACTGAGCTGAGGGAGTACACACCAAGCAGGTGTCAAGAAGGCGGGACTTGCCATCGCCACTCCCCCTGGCTCCTGGGTCCTTCTCACGTGTCAGTTAGGAAACATGGGCCCCACGCCTCCTTGCAGTCATGGGACTTGTCTCGTTCTCATCCCGCAAAGCCGTCCTGAGCCAGTGGCCTTTCATCCTCCTCCAAAGGCTGTTCCTGCTCCTTGCTGACCTCCCTGTTCGAGTCTCGATCCATGCCCCATCACCCCCTCCACCACTGCTGTGCACAACTGTGCGCCTCTAAGGTCCTTCTGCAGTCCCCAAAGAACCCAGAGTAATAATAACCTGTCCAGCCTAAGTCACTGAGCTATCACTAAGGATAAATGACGAAGTAGTTTCAGCAATGAGCTCAGACATGTGCCACAATAGGCCATACGTGATTCTTGTCATGTGTGTGTGCGGCACTGGGGATTGAGCCCAGGGCTTTCACACTGAGCTACATTCCTCAGTCCTTCGACTTTTTAAAAAAATTTTGAGACAGAGTCTCTTGCTAAGTTGCTAAATTTCCCAGGCTGGTGTTGAACTTGTGATCCTCCTGCCTCAGCCTCCCATATGTATTATTCTTACCACATAGGTCAAGCTTGGCTTCTTTCTTTCCTCCTTGCAAGCTGATAACCTGGCTGTTGTTGATTCCTGAGGGTGGTAACCAGAGGAAGAATAATTCCCTAGCATTTCCTCAACCTAGTGGTGTTCTCTTGTTGCTGAGGAAGCCGCCATTCTCAAACCAGAGGACATCCTGAAGGAAGACGCACTGCACCTTCTGTGTGCATAGGGCTCGCAGTGTGATGATCGGAAGTTTCTACACAGACAGAGGTCTGGAAAATTTAAATAACTTACCTAAGGTCATACAATCAATAAGAGTAGAGCTAGAACTTGAACGCAGGTCTTCTAATTCCAAATTTCCATGCTCTATCTACTTGACACCCTGCCTTATGGGCAAAGCACAAGGACAGAGGTGGGCACACTCCTCTCAGGGGTGTGACACCGGACAGGGCAATCAGGCCATCAGTAGGAAGTTCAGAGGATAAGGAGCCAGTATTGCTTGCACTGATGAGAATAATAGGAGCTGGGCATGTGCTGGGCAGGAACAAGAGGCAACAGAGTGATCCTCGGGTGCCTGGGGACGATGTGACCAAAGCAGAGGACCCGCCACTGAAGAATACTCACTTCACTGTTCCAGAACTCAAAGGCCACATTGTTTGGTAAAATCCCAACTTTCCCAGCTGGAGCCAGCCTCAAGGGGCATCGGGATCAGGCCTCTGCTTTCTAAGCCCAGGCCCAGGCTCTCCACTCTTTTTACAGTTAGTGGTAGAGAGGGCACTAGAACCAGGTCCAGGGCAGGACTGGATGAAGAGCCAGAGGGAGTAGAGGGAGAGCCATTCTTCCCAGGTCCTCCACTAGAGCCAGGGGGTTAAAGGTGGAAAGTCCCCGGACCCCTGTGAGTTGCTGGCTAATCTGTGTGTATGTATATGTGAAATTTTCTGGAGAGAAAATGGCTTGGATTTGATAAGATTTGAAAATGGATCCAAAACTCAGGAAGGCCAAGGACTAGTGTGTTAGAAGTTCTGAGAACTATACTCACAGCTACAGGGTTGAAGACACCAGCTGAGAGTTGCCAAGGGAAACAGAGCCACCCACAACGATCTGAGGGTCCGTCAGGGAGAATCAGACTGATGAACATCTACCATCTCTGCAGCTAAATGGGATTTGGATTTACATATATAGACACTTCCTTTAAAGGACAGAAACTGAAGAGAGGACCCAGTGCCTTCGCTGCAAAGCCAGAGCTTCTGTGTCAGCTCTTAACCTTCAACTAAAGGCTCCAGCTTGTAGTCCATCAAAGCCTACAGCTTCCTGCCACACTCTGCCGTACCAGCTCCATGGATTCCTCGCCCCTGGGGTCACATGAGAGCTCCCCCTGCCGATCTCCAACACCTGCCTGACCAACATGTGCCCAGGAGGACAGAGGATTCACCCCAGCACCATGGAAACCCAATTCAAAACCTTTCTTCCCTTTAGTCTTTGGTAGCTCAAACTCATTCTAATTCTCATTTTTTGCTCCTTCCTCAGTTCCTCCGCTCTCTGACCAACCCTCTCCAGCATGAGCCATGTGCTCAAGTGTATAAACATGTGCTTGCACAAACACACAACTTTATAAATGTCATAGGCAGCTCTGTTCCAGTCCTCCATTCTACACCCAGCTGCCAGAAGCTATTTAAGCACCTAATGAAGCCATTTTAGAACGATTCTTGGGTGATCTGCCCTTTGCTTCCCCAGGGTAAGAGCAACTGAACCCCAGATGGAGTTCAACTTTGCTACCAAGCAGAGGTGGAGAAAGCATCGACCAAGGGCAAGCAAGAGACCCCAGGGACCACCCCTCAAGCAGTGCATTGTGTCAGCTTTGACCAGAGGACCACAGGTTGAAAGGAAGGACCTAGAGGTCCGGACAGAGGCAAGGCATAGGATTCAAATCTGTGCAGTGACCCTGGTTCTGCACATTCCTTTGAGCTAATAACTAAATCTCCCAACCTTGTCAATGAATAGGGGCTCACAGCCCCTCCCTTCATATTTTGCACTTGCCTCAGGATCACCAGGAGGGAGGTTAAGACCCAAAGCAAAGGTCCAGAGGTTCTCATCCCTCAGTGCAGACGGCAGCTTGGAAACTGGCATTTCTAACACAAGTTCCCCAGGGTACTGCGGGTCCAAGGCCCACACTCCAAGAGCCAGCAAACTGCCTCGTAAGCGCGCAGTGTGGATTCAGTGAGGGACTCTGCACAGCACCTGGCACACAGTCAGTAGTGACTCCCAGCCTTGGCCGTGCTATGCAATCTCCCGGGAGCTTTAAACCATCCCGATACCCAGCACCACAGGCCAATCAGAGCACAGTCTCCAGAGGTGAGAGACAGGCAGCACCACTTCCTAAAGCCTCGCAGATGACTTACATTCACAGACAAGGTTAAGAGTGAAATTCAAACCCCCTCTACACGTTACTCAGCTGCCTCTCTCTCAGGCTCTTCCTCCTCTCCTCTTCCTCCAGGTCTCCATCTTCCACTCAGGCTCCCATGGGAGGAAGTTTGACCCTGGCTTTGGATCTGGAGAGCGTGCTCTGCTCACTCTGCGGCTTCTGCACACAGTCAGGCACCGCCCTGTGCCTTCGTTATCAGCCGAAGTGAAGTCTTTCTCCCCGTATCTCCAGAGTGCTTGGGGTCAGGGATGAGTAAAACACCCAACCCTGCTCTCAGGAATTTGTAGCATAATATAAAAAATGTAGAACAACAAACTCTAAGATTTGGGAGAGGCTGGCCCCACCTCCACCCACCTCAGTTCTCCTTCCCACTTCCCTGTCTCCTCATCCCAGCTTTAATACATCTAGTGACAATAGGCTCATTACCCCACAAGACAGCCTACCCAGTTTAGCAATTTTGTTTGCTAGAAAATGCTTCCTTAGACAAATAACCCCACCCCCCTGTGACACCCACTTGTTAGCCCTAAACCCTGGGAGCTCCTCCTCCCAGGCTTCCCGGCCTCCGGACGGCATCGAGAGAAAACAAAAGGAAAGGCTGGGTGTGGGGTCGCATGCCTGTAATCCCAGCACTCAGGAGGCTGAGGCAGGAGGATTGCCATGAGTTTGAAGCCAGCCTGGGATACAAAGTGAGTTCAGGGCCAGCCTGAACTGCATAGTGGAACCCTGTCTCAAAACAAAAGACACATTCAGAACCACTACCACGGGCGTGTGCAGGGGCCCTTTCTGGGAGCACTTACCTCCACTTCTTCCAGGCTATGCTGCAGACCAGCACAGCACAGAAATACTAACAAACCAACCAGCCTTTGACTTTCAACCCTCACTTCTACGTGCTTTCAACTGAACCCCAGCATCTGTCTGACCTAACCCATGTGACAGAGGCCCTCGTCAGTCTCCAGTAACTGTAGGTTGTTACCACCACACACACACACACCCCCAAGCGAACCAATCACACAGAGTAAAATTGCATAACTGGCCCCAAGAAATGTAGATTTTAATGAGGTTTGATGAAATCAATGTTAGACAAGTGTTTAAGTCACCCTAAAAGTCACTGAAAAAACAAGAATTGGGGGGAGATGAATTATAGTAACGATGAGAAAATCAATGGCATCATGACATAATATGTACCTGCAAAGTAAAGAATTTGGGCATGAAAAATCAAAAGAAGTCTATGGGAAATCAATGAAGCACTACAATTTTGTTTAGCAGTACCAAGAGTTGAACCTAGGTGTACTCTCCCACTGAGCTACACTTCCAGACTTCTATTTTTTTGTTGTTGTTTGTCTTGATACAGGATCTTGCTAAGTTACCTAGGCTGGCCTCAAACTTGCAATCCTTCTGCCTCAGCCTCCTGAGAAACTGGGATTACAGGTGTGGACCAACCTTCCCACCTGGCCAGCTACAACATTTTTGCAAAAAAATAAAGACCCTCTTTCAGATCTTGCTGTAAAAGTCAAATAGGAAATGGCGTTTTTGCCAGGCATGGTGGTAAAGACCTATAATCTCAGTAATTGAGAGGCTGAGGCAAGAGGATTGTGACAAATTTGAGGCCAGCCTGCATAGTGAGTTCAAGTCCAGCCTGAACTACATGGTGAGACCCTGTCTCAATCAAAAGAAAAAAAGACAATGAAATGGTGTTTCACCACAAAAAGTTTATCATCTGGCTAAGGAGTCTAGCCTTGCCCAATAAAATAATCTCTCCATTGTGTCAGTGATATAAGCCAGCAGTGATCAAGAGTTAGAGTGAGGAGAAAGCAGGCCGAGAGTTCAGGAGGGACCCGGTGAAGACCAGCATGACTGGGGGAGAATGGACCGAGCCAAGAAGAATGGAGCGAGCCTGTTTCCGAGGAAGCTCAGCATCCCCTCCACTACCTGCCTTCCTTTCTGTCTCCTCTCTGGATACCCACAGATCCTCATCAAGGGATTCCCAAAAAGCTCAGCAAACCCCAAGACACAGAACACACCAAGTGCATTGAGGAATTCAATCGTGAGGGCTATGGCCGTGACCTCAGGAGCACAGACGTGCCGAGGAAGGAGCCAGGCGGCAGGGGGAGGTCAGGGGAGAGGGCACCACTGAGAAACCACGTAGCCCACCATGCCCTCTCTCTAGGCCATGGGGTTCCTCCTGCCTCTTGGCCTCCCTGCTAGTTGCATGGAGGAGACATAAATCAAGATTAATAGCAAGAGGGAAGGAAGTCATTATAAATACATGCAGAGGACAGGCGGTGCCCGTGGACAGAGAAGGCGCCGTCAGGGGACACGGCCGTGGTGACTCATACCCAGGTGGGTGTCAGGTAAATGTGCAGCTGCCTCTGAGTCCTCACCAGCCGCCTGACAACACAAGGGTACAGGGGGATCTGGGGCCCTACCAGAGGTGGCTCAGGTGTGGGGAGTCTTCATTCAGCTGACCCTTTCTTGCTTCCTTGAAAAGGAAGGGTGCCTTTCAGCTTGCAGAACTGAAATGCTGCGCCCCTTAAACAACTCCCCACCCCAACCCCAGACTCAGGGAGCTGCCCTCCTACCTTCTGTCTCTAAATCCCACTGCTAGTGTATGTCATGCACAAGAAGTCATACAGTGCTTGTCCTTTTGTAACTGGCTCATCTCGCATAGCACGATGTCCTGAGGTTCATCCAAGTGGTCACCCATCTCAGAAGCCCCTTCCTTTTCAAGGTTGAATAATATTCCACTGTATGGATAAACCACATCTAGTTCATCCAGCATCTGTCAGCAGACATCTGTGTTGCTCCCACCTCCTGGCACCTGTGAACGATGCTGCTGTGCGCCTGCGTGTGTAAACACTTTTTCACGACTCTGCTTTCAATTCGGGGTGCATGCCCAGCAGCGGAATTGCTAGCGCTCGTGGTAATTCTGCTGCAGTTTGCTGAAAAACAGCTTACTATTTCTCATAGTGGCTGCGTCATATTTCTTTCCCACCAGCAGCACCCAGAGCCTCCGACAGCTCTGACCTGCTCTGCTGTTGAAAGCACCATTGGGAGGCGTGAGAGCCAGAGCCTCGGGTGGGTTGGACAGACTGAGAGGTGCGGCCCTTCCTTGCCTTCCCTTCACCTCCAGCGTCTGTTCCCGGAGCGTCAGAGGCGGGATGCGGGATGCGGCCCCCAGGAGTGTCGCCCCCTAACCGGCCTGAGGGGAACTGCGAAACCCGGGGGCTTCCGAAACACAACGGGCACCAACACCTGCTGCAGGAGCGCCCCCTGGCGAGGCCGGCCCAGGGGGAGTCACGCTGCCACCCTCGGCCCATGGCACAGTACTGGGGGGTGGAAGGGGAGGTTGGTCTGGGGACAGGCGTGGAAGGCCACTGCCACTCTGCCTGCGCCGCTGGCGCAACCTCCCGCCCAGCGTTTTGTGGGAACTCCACAGCCAGAAGCCTCAGGGAGCTCTGATCTGGTTCTCTGACGTCACACCTCCCTGCTTAAGACGCATCAGAGGCTCCCCACTGCCCTCAGACTCAAGGCCCAACTCCTAGAGGTGCAGCGATGGCCCTTCACTCCCTGCCCACCCGCTCGCTTCTCCAGGGTCTACCTCCTCTCCGACGTCAGCCTCATCAAACATACCACGCTCACTGCCTCTGCCAGGCCTTTGTACACAACCCCACCCCCACCCCCACTCCCGCGGCCACACAGCGTGGGAGGTTCTCGCCCACACCACGCGCTCACCCACATCTACCAACTTCTACTCGTCCTTCGGGTCTCAGACTAGATGTCACCTCCTCCAGGGAACTTTCCCTCCTCCTGAGTCAGGACCTTTCCTCAGCCCCTCACAAGGCTTATCATGGTTTACCACGCTGGGGACTTCCTAAAATACAAGGCCCAGTGAAGATAAGGGAGTCCTGGCCTTGTTCCTGCCTTGTGCCTAGAACTCTGCCTGGCTTGGAATCGTTTTTTGAAGAATGAATGAATGAGGGAATGTATGAGGCTGAAGAGATGGGGGGGTGGGGCTCTCAACTCCTGCCTCCCTCCCACCTGTAGAACTAGGGAGCGCGCTAGTGTGCAATCACATCAAGTTAAAAATTGGGCTTTTATTCTTGCCTTTTGGCCTTTAGCACCTCCCCAAAATTAAGGGAAAATAAGGCACAAACAGGGCAGGGGCCTCACAAGCAAAGCGCAAACCCTCCGGCTCCTTTGGAAAGCTGCGTAGAAGCTCTGGACTGCCGGCCTTTTTGGATTGATGACTTTCCCCTGCCCTGCGTCTGGAGCTCTTCAACCCTGCCCTGACTTCCCGGCTTCTGACCTCAACGGCAACCTGTGCCCCGTGGCCCTCCCCACCCCCAGGCCCTCCCACCTCCCCCCACCCCAGGGCTGCAAGACTGCCTGATGTACGGCCACCTCCCTGGGAGCCCGCCTCACCCAGAGGCCCAAGAGTCTGATGTGACGGTGATGAATCTCTCTGAGCTGGGCTCTAATTGGCTGCTCCCCAAGGAGTGTGGGGACTTAGCAAGACAAAAATCTCCCCTCTAGCATCCAGAATCCTTTCTGCAGCTGATAAACAGCAAGTCCCTGGACTGGGAACATTCTGAAGGGAAGAGCGATGACTGGGGGAAGGAAGGAGGGAGGGATAGATCCAGACTCGCCAGGGCTCGCCCCAGGGTCCCCCGACTTACACATCCTGGGAACACAATGTATTAGGGAACTTCATGTGAACACTATTGTCATTATCACTCTAACTAAAAACAGCATGCAGAACCACACAGATTTCCATATCCATTCCTCCTTTAGCTGTTGCACCATCCCTGACAGGTAGGAGGGCTGGGTGGGGACTTTACAACTACAGGACTGTTATTTATTACATGCTCCCGGTGAGACAGGGGTTCTGTACACATTATCTTCTCACCTCCCAACAAAACCAGGAGAGAGTTATTATTTTCTCAACCTAAAGCAGTATACCAATTCAAGATTTTTAGTACTTATTATTCAGCATTGCATTCATAATGCCATTTTATTAGTCCCTGTCCCATTGTGAAATATTTTACCCGACACTGGCAACTTAAAGAAGAGGTTTATTTTGGTTCATGGTTTGGGGGAGTTAGTCCATGGTCAGCTGATTCCAAGGCAGAAACATCATGGTAGAAGGGCACAGCAGAGGAAAGCCTCTCACCTCATGGCAGCCAGGAGGCAGAGACAGAAGGGAGGAGCAGAGGCAAGAGCACGCCCTTCCAGGTCACAGTCCCAGTGACCCACCTGCAACTAGGCCCCACCTCCTAACAGCACATTCAGCTATAGATTCTTCAGTGGATTAGTCCCCTAATGAGTACAGCACCTCCATGATCTAATCACCTTTCAAAAGCCTGACCTCTGAACACACGAAATTTTGGAGGACACTTTAGATCTAAACCATAACATCTATCATTTTATTGTATTTGGTCTTGGTTTTGTCAGTTAATAGACTATGTTAGAGAACAGTTTGGGGCTCACAGTGAAGCTGAGCAGAAGGTAAAATGTTCCCATATATCCCCTGTCCCCAGACATACACACACACACACAGCCTCCCCCATTACCAAGACTCCTAACCAGGCAGCCCATTGGTCACACCTGGTAAACTAACAGGGGCACATTATTGTCACCCAGAGGCCACAGTTTACAGTATGTCTCAGTCTTGGTGCCACATATGTTGTTTGTTTGGACAAATGTATGACAAGTACCCACCACAATGGTATCAGAGTAGTTTCAATGTCCTAAAACTCCTCTGCTTATGTGGAGTTTTAACCTCATTTTATAAGTGAAGAGACTGAGGTTTAGAAAGTGCATGTGACTTACCTAGTTCCAGGCCCAGGATTCAAACCAGGGTCTGGCTGGTTTCTAAGCCATGCCCTTTCTTCCTCTTACACAAAATCTGGCCTTCTCTGCACAGCCTACCAAGGGCGATGCAGGATGGGAGCCTCAGATGCCTGCCCAGGGCCAGGCACTATGGGTGGCTCCCTGACCTGGCAGTGACCCCAGCACCAGCCATGGCCAGGGCAGAGACCCAGCTTGGGGTGGTTGGAGCAGAGATCCCAGAACACGGAGCTATCCTTCAGTCTGGAGGTGAGACTGTGCCATCCAGCGTCCCTGGGGCAGGGCCAGGGTTGGAATCCAGCTGGTCCTCTCTGTGCCATAGAGAGAAGGTGGGAGGAGTGAGCACAAGTTCAGAGTGATTAACGTGTCTGTGTTCTTGGATTCCAGCAGACCCAGCCTAAAGCCCTGGGACCACTCAGTCCTCTACCCACACAGCCTGCCCAGGCTGAATTTGTTCCAGTTCCAGCCCAACTCCACCAAAGGCTAGACTTACCCAGCATCCAGGCGCTCCGCTTCACACCCCTTAGAGGAACCCAAGGGCCACAAATGCAGGCTGTCAGTCCCTTTGCCTTGGCACCAGGCTCTCATCTACCTTCTCCAGGGGCCCTGCCTCCCACCATAGTCACGACTGACAACTCAGAGGTGGCAACCAGTGAGCAAGAGTCTAAGCGACCAGCCATGCTCCACACTCAGGCAGCGTTTGTCTCCCCAGCTGGCAGATGGGAAACACAGAGCTCAGAGAGGTTAGGTGATTTACCCACAGTCACACAGCTGAGACTCTAATGTAGCCCTCTTCCTACTGCCACATGTAGCATTGCTTTGCTGTCAACAAAGTAGGGAAGGTTTTTCCAGTGACAGGCAAGACACCAGACTGCTGAGTGTGATGCTGGGAAACACGAACGAATGCATGTGATGAGAGAGAATACTGGCAGAGAGACCTGGCAGGGGATGGGGACATGCAAAGAGCTCTCTGAGGGTCACTGCTCTCTCTCTCAAAGGCCACCGTGGGGGCTGGACAGCACGCAGGGAAGGAAGGCAGAGTGAGGGGTCCCTCCCACTGCATACACTTGGGCTCCGTCATCTGGGGACGTGGGAAGGCCAAAGAGGTTTTCTAGAACTGTCCTGCCCTCATTCCACTGCTGCCCATCAGGAGCCTCATTAAGTCTCAATTAGTAGTAAATCCGAGGCGATTAGCTGGAGCTCTGCAAGAGAGAATTATTGGAGAGCAGCAGCCACCAGCACTCAGGCAGAGGGTGACAGGGCCTGCCCCCGTGACACCTGGGCCTGGGGCTCTGTGACTCCCCTCAGTCTGCCCTGTGGTCCCCCTGGCTCCCTCCTTGTCCCTCTGCCCTGGGATTGGAGGGCAGGAGAGGCTGGGGACCGGCTCGTGTGCAGAGCTTCTCTCAGCCTGGGAGATGTTTCTGCAGTGAAATGAGATCCTGTCTCTCCCAGAGTGAGACCAGAAAGGCCCAGAGAGATGGCTGTTCTAGGTGACCCTGCCCCATCATGCTTACACACACAGGTGCACAGGCTCCACTCCAGAAAAATGGCAGCCCAGCATCCACCCTGCAAACCAAGGGCCCCTCCAACCTGTGCAGCCCGCCTCTTCTCCCTTCCTGCCCAGGACTTAGACTTGGGAACCAGAGTCGGACCTGACCCTTGCCAGACCTGGGGGTCTCGCTGGCCTTCCCTTCTCATGCCACTTCCTGCTTTGAGCTCAGTTCCACTCTGACTGAGCCCAGCAGTTCCAAACGGCAAGAGAATTTCTCTTGCCAATAAAAAAAAAAGGCCAATGTGGGGCAAAATGGCATTCATAACAGTACAGTGTCTAGACAGGAGGTAATGATCCTGCAGCTCTGCCCTGGCCAGACCTCAGCCTGCTCAGCCTGCCAGCCACACTCTAAGGACACTGGGAACTGGAGCTCCTTCAGCAAGGGCGCCCCGCATCGGGGGTCCAGCTGGGCCCTGCTGCAAGGTCGCCTAGGAGAGTATTCTTCAGGCAGACATGAGACATCACATGGAAGAGGGAGGAGAGGAGTTCTCGGAAGTCTTGGAGGGGAAACCGAACAGGGCATGTGAGTCACAGGGAGGAAGGTTTCCCCTCAACAGCCAACGCCGGCTAACACTACACAGGGTATCTTGTGAGGGTCAAGAGCTCTATGGGAATAGATATTCAAACAGGGTGGCCCAGCGTTTGGGAGATTAGACTTTGGAGCCAGATATGTCTGGCTTCAATTCCTGCCTCTGTCATTTGTGAACTGTGTGACTTTGAGACAGTTACTTAAAACTCCATTTCTTTATTGGTACGTGTTCATAATAACACTTATGCCCTCAGGTTCTTAGGTTTATATGCATAGAAAGTAACATACCTCATAATGGTAAGCACATGACAAATTTTAGCTAGAACTATATTTATAAATAATAAGCAAAAGCTAAGTGGCTCCTACTCGGGGGATGCTTACAGAACACTTCTCAAGCCATCTCTGCACACTTTCATCATCCATGGCAGCAAAATCTCTCTGCTCTGGTCACGAATCTATTCCTGGAGCAAAGAAACAAGCATGCAAACAAGCAAATAAAAAGGTCTGCAGGCTTCCATCCTTATAAACGATTGGCTATTGACGTGCTTTGAATTTTGTTGTAGTTTTTCTTATTTTTCTTTCTTTTTATCTTTGAATAAAATAGATTTGAAAAATAAATAAATAAGTGATTGACTGGTGGAGATCCTCTCTCCACGAGGAATGTCTGTTTCAGGAAGACAGATCATAACCCTGGCATACATAGCAAGATCTGTCTCAAAAAACAATGCATGTATTTTATAACAGAGCTTCAAAATACATAAAGCAAAAATGAATAGAACCACAAAGGAAAATGGACTATACACAATTATATCAGAAATATTGACACTCCTCTCTCCATACTTAGTGGAACAAGTAGTCAGAAAATTAACCAACGGATAAAAGATTTGAGCAACACTATCAATCAATTTGACCTAACCAGCATTTTCAGACACTGGCCGGCAACATCAGAGTGGACATTCTTTCCAAATATACATGAAATATACATGAAACTTTTGTCATCTTGGGCTGGGGATCTAGCTCAGTGGTACAGCACCTGACTGGCAAGTGCAAGGCCCTGAGTTTGATTCTCAGTACCAAAAGAAAAAAAAAAAAAAGAGAGAGAGAGAGATATCTTCCAGATCACACAATAAAAGTCAATACATTTAAGCAGCTTTAAATCATGCTAAGTAAATCCTATGACCACATGACAATAAATTAGAAACAATAATAGAAGGTAAGCTGGGTGTGGTGGCACAGGCCTGTAATCCCAGCACTCAGGAGGCAGAAGAAGAAGGACTGCTATAAATTGAAGGCCAGCCTGTGCTACATAGGGAGACACTGCCTCAAAATAATAATAACAACAACAATAATAATAATAATATAGAAGGTAATTTAAAAATCCCTAAATGTTTGGCAACTAAGTAATTCATTTAAAAATCCATGGGCCAATGAAAAGGAAACTTAGGACAGGAAATAAAAACACAACATATCAAAATTTGTGGGATGCCACTAATGTAGTTCTTAGAAAAATTTATAGCACTAAGCACCTATCCTAGAAAAGGTTTCAGATAAATTCTCCAGCTTCCTCCTGTCACTGCCTGGTATAAGGATGTGCTTACATCCCGCCCACAGACTCTCACTCTCTGAGGAGTGTAACTCGGCCATCTTGAGTCCATGGAATCTAGCACACCACCTGGTCCACCACGGGCTTCCCGAAGCACCACTTGACCAGAGTTCCATCCCACAGAATCCCTGTCACGGGAGCCAGTGTGTTGTCTTATGGACCTGGGTCTTCTTTTCTATTCCATTTGAAATAAACAAAATTCTGGCCCCATGACTTGGTCCTCAGAGATGGACCCATTCCTCAAGCCCAGAGTGTGAGGAAACGCACACCCCCAGCCCCCCTACCTCTTAAAAAACCCCTGAACTCTTTCCCACTACAGGGCCTTTGCACTTGCTATTCATCCCCTCTCCCCTTAGCTCTTCATGTGTCTGGCTCCTCTCACGGTTTTATTTCAGCTCAGAAAGGCCCTGCTGTGGGTACCATCGCCCTGATCTGGCCTCACCTCCCCAGTGGGCCCAGTCTTGGAGACACTCAGTCAGCGCACCCTGTGGTCATCCTGTCTCCCTCTACCCTGGACTGGGATCCTGACCAGACATCACAAACACAGAGCACTGTTGGTACTCAGGTCCTAAAGAGACTGTGAGCGCTGCCATAAAGATCCCCAAGGTAACTCTGGTTCCCGTGCATTTTTAAATTCTTTCTCTTTTTTCTTCTCTCCTTTGATCTGATGAACTCTCCATATCCTTCCAGACATCTCTTTTTGCTTAAGTTTCCCAGAACCGGTTTCTAATTCCTTGCAATAAAAAAACCCTGACATAGTGTCCTGTCCTTAGTCTCTAGCTGTCTAGTCTCTGTATAACACTTTTCAAAGTCTAGGATGGTACTTTTAAAATGCATTGACATGTTTATGGTCTGTCTCTGCCACTAGAATGTAAGTTCTGTGTCAGCAGGGACCTCTTCTGTCTTGCTCCCTGTCCTTGGCACCTAACCCATCCCTGCCACAGAGCAGGGACCCAGAGGAAGGTGGCAGGAAGGTGAATCACACCTCCCCACCAGGTCCAGCTTATGCTGAACACCTGACTGTGGAAATGAGGGAAAGGAGAGGGCCTGTGGGAGCTGGGAATGAGCTTGCCCTTTCCCAGGGGCTCCGACGCCAGCGTGGGACCCCTGAGCATCAGATTCCAACACCAGGTCTCCTCCCCTCCCCCTTTGATCGCCACCAATCCCTCACAAATCTCAAGCAGTGTCTTGTAAATCTTTAATTACAAGAAAATTGCAGCCCAACCAGTGAGCACAAGAACAGTGTTGATAAATATTTAAAATTGCTACAGCAGCAGATCTGAAGGGATTAAGAAAAGATATATTGGAGTGACAGTTATTAAACACTAAATCCCAGTAAATGTTACAGAACAGATAAATAATGCAAACTGCTGACAGCCGCTCTGTGGCTGACAAGACAGGAGAGACATCTGCTAGGGGACATGGTGTCAGGGGAGGCAGCAGCTCCCCACGGGCTGTGGCAAGGGGATTGGAGGAGAAGGGACAACCACGGGCCTAGCTGCCTGTCCCCTGGAGGCATATCCTGCTCCACGGTTCTTCAGCATCACTACCTACCTGCAAGGTTGGTGGAAGGGAGAAGGAAGAAGGAAGGAGGGAAGGAAGAGAAGAAGGAAAGGAAGAAAGAAGGAAGGAAAGATGGATGAATATATGGGGACAGCAGCTGTCTGCCAGGCTGCCCTTCTGAGTCTTCCCAGGACTCTGGAACTGGCCTGTTTGGATTTCTACCTTCACATAGCCCTTCGGAAGGGAAACAATCAGCCTCCTTCATTCATACGTTCACCCTCACTTCTTCAGTCCTCATTCACTCATTTACCATTCACCTCTTCTCCCACTGATACTGATTGACTCACTAGTTTATGCATTTTTTCATGTATTTAGTCAGTGTTGCATGCACTAGTTTATTTATGAGTTTCACACTTACTAGCCAAACATCTATTGAGCATTTCTGATAGTTGGGGGCATTACAGAGCTAAGTGAGACCCAGGCCTTGCCCTCAAGATCGGAAAGCCCAGGATGAGTAGAAACAAGCTTTGGGAGCCCAGGAGAGGGTGGGGACTAGAATGATAAAAATACTACAATATACTAAGCTCCTGGCATTTGCAGAGTCCTAATTTGCAGTTTGACTATTTAATAAAAACTCACAAAATTCTGTAGCTACCAGAGATTTGCACCGTTGTTAAGATACACATTTGAATTACACGGGTGCCAAGGCTGGTGTGTGGAAGTGAGGAAGGTACCTGACACGGGCTGGAGAAGCAGAAAGACTTCCTGTGGGGGAGCTGCTTGGGCACCAGCTGTATACCAGGTGCTTTGCTGTATTCACTCATTTCGTTATCACAATGCCCTGCCCATCTTAAGGATTTAAGGAACTAGAGAGCAGCTCACCAAAGGTCACAAAGCAATGGCAGAATAAAATTAGAACCAGAGACCAAGTCCCAAGCCAAGTGCCTTCTTTTCCACTCAGCTCCTCCACCCCAGGGGCCCCGCCATCTACCTCTCTGCAGTGAAGAAATGCAGTGAAATCTCTTCCCCCAAGGATAGAGAGACAAGGTCATTTTATTTGTTTGACATATTTATATTCAATAAACATGCATATTTTAAGTGTACAGTTCAATAAACCTAGGCAAGTATATATATATATATATATATATCAGGGTAAACAACATCTGAATCAGGATATGCAATAGTCCCATCACCACAGAACGTTTCCACCAGAGTCCACCATGGTTCTAACTTCTATCATCAAAGATCTGTTTGGCCAATTCTTATATAAATGGACCTACTGAATAAATGGCTTCTTTTCCTTAATGTAATAAGATAATATTTTTAAAGATCTTTGTAAGAAGCTAAGAGCAATTCCCCAGAGATATCTTCACAGATCTCCAGTGCTCAGTCCTGCCTGAACCTCAGAAGTGATGAGACTGGTTGGCACTGCCCAGGTGGCTTGAATTCCTACACCCCTAGGAAGGATCTCCCAGGCGGTGCCAACCACAGATACTCGGGGGTTGGGTTCCAATATTCTGGATCTGGGAGGCACCTGGCCTTCCTGCTGCCTGTCATGTTCCTGTCTCCAAGTTTAAGGGACGCACCTGGTCTGTGCTAGTCACCTCGTGCTATGCTGTGCCTCAGGAGGCCCTCTCCAACCTCCCAGATAAGGAAGGGTCATTCCTAACTGGTTTTGAGGTTTTCCCTGTGAGTCTGATTATCCTGTGCTTCTCCCACACACCTTCCTCATGCCTCCAGAAAGAGGAACCCAAAGTGGTCCGAAGAGGCTCATCCTCTTCTGCAAGGTCCTGGTGTCATCTTGGTTCAGACTTTCTGGAAGCTCGGCAGATTCTAAGGTAGACACCATTTTCCCAGGCCCTTCTGGCTTTGCAACCAGGCAAGTGGTGTCCGCACCCTGGAGGCCCACCGTGTCCTGTGTCCTGAGCTGAGAGTGCCTCTCTGCAACTTCACAGAGCAGAAGCACATCTTTCATAGGCTGAAATGCTGTGGCTCACCAATAAATGGACTCACTCGGAGAACCAGTCCGGTCAGCTGAGGGTAGGATGTCCAGGTGTTTCTTCGGGGAGAACACATTCTCTGAGCCCCTTGATTATATATTTCACCACCTGAGAAAATCACTTTCACATATTCCAACTGCACAGCAAGATTTTCTGACACAGGAATGTGGGGAGGCTGTGGGAATTCCCCAAGTGTCTGCAACAGAGGAGACCCCTGCAGTGGCCAGGGACTGATGAGATGCAGGATGGGAACAGTGACCTCAAGGACCTCGGGGAACTGAACACTCCAGAGCCCTCTGCTAAGAAACAGAGGAGCTGGAGCTTAGGGATGACAGATTGAATCTCTTTCATTGATGCCCTAGACATCTCAGAAGTAATTATCTGAAGCTTAGGCTATCTCCTCCTCAGGAAGTACAATACTAATGTGCCCTGTGGCATCCTTCCAGCATGTCCCTGGAAAAGGACTCAGGCTCTGTCCCACCAATTATCTGCCTTATATTGCTCCTACCCAGAAGAAGGGGCAGCTGACACAGGATAAATGTCATTGCTCCAGAGTGCATCAGTCAGTCAGTCAACAACCATTAAGGTACCTGTCAGAGGTAAATGCTGATTTTATTCACTCTGAGCTTTACCCACCTACTCTCTCATACTGTTTCCCAATTGTCCCTGTTTCTTTCTTTCTTTCGGTCAGTCATTCATTCAACAAAGACATATTATTGCATTGGAGAAGCAACTCAGTACTATAAATAGCACTGACTCTATAGCCAGATGGTCTGAGTTTGAGCCCCTACTCTGTGACCTTGGAAGGCCTCTGATACCTTGTCTATAGACTGGCAAAAATCACACACTCACTTGTGGAGGTATTGCAGAGAACAGATGAGTTAAATACCTCACCGCATTAGGGAGGGTTTCAGTCACAGTGCTGGATGAGTTTTTGCTATTAAATTAATAGTTATCACCATGTGGAAGGCAAAGTACTAGAGATAAGACAGTGTCCAGCTGTGAGGAGCCATACTCTTGCCGTGAGGCCTGCATGTAGGAGCTGAGGCCTGAGCTAGATTACCCCGCCCGTCGAGTGAAGCAAGATGGCGCCGGTTTCCGGCTTCTGGGTGTTCCGCTTTACAGTAAACAACCCCGCTTCAGAGAATGTTTGCCTGGCTACCGATGACGCTAGCCAATGGGAAAGCACCCCCGT
>RJWM01004055.1:0-105825 GCA_004363535.1 Dasyprocta punctata | reverse complement strand
TGATTAATATGAGGATTTCCACTGGCTTCGCATATAGCAGCTCTTTTGTCCCAGAGAAAACTATTAGACTAGAAAATATTTTAAGTTTGTAAACCTAGACTAACGCTTCACCTCTCTGAAGTCCAGTAATTGTGAGATAGTATCACAATATGGCGGTCAACATGTTGAAACCCAGGTGCTACTTTGTAAATTGTCAAGGTCAACCTTGATTAAAAGCAACCACACTATGGTCAGATTACCTGGCTTTAAATTTTGGCTCTGTAACAGTTACAGGTGTATGACCTCAGGCCAGTTTCTCTAGTTCTAAGGTTCACTTTCTTCATCTTTACAATGGAGATAAGTAATAACTTCTGGTTACTGAGGTAATTGTGGGAATAAAATGAAAAGCATCAGGTAAAGTTGCTTAGTGCAGTGTTCAGCACATGGCAATTCCTGAATAAACAGAATACTAAAGAGAACAGCACTTTGGGTAGGATGATTTACCTCACAGAGATGTTTATGGAAACAAGTCATTGAACAGTTATGCGTGAGGCCTAAATATTTCCTTTGTCTTCCCATTTTCGTGTCTGCCAACAGGTTTTAAATCCTTTTTACATATTTCAACTCTTCAGTGTCTGTTTATGGTTTAGTGAAGACTACAAGGAATACGCTCTTGCCATCATACTTATGTCCATCATTTCCATATCTTTGACAGTCTATGACCTCAGACAGGTGAGTTCCCTCACTAACCATACGGTTTCAGAAAGAGACTATTAGTGACTTCATTGAAATATTCTTAGAAAGGAGAATTATGATATTGTCATTGCCCAGTACATGTTAAAATAATACCATGTTTGTAATTATCTGACTCAATAGTGCTCAGCAAGTTAGTCCTTTCCCTACCTTCACATGCCAAACCCTAGTCTTTCAGGATACAGTTGTTCCTGTTTGAAGGTGGAGAAATCTCTGTTTAAAATGCACTCTTTTGCTTCTTATGTTTGGTTAATATTCCTTTGTCAAATCTCCAGTTCAACTGTTGGCTTTTTTATACCTGCACTGGGGAAATGAGGTGATATTGGAAGAAAATCACATAAAACAAACTGGGTGAAGGAATCTATGGATGCCAGCTTCACCTGGAAAATGTGTTATACATCTCTGATCAAAAAGCTTGCCCATTCCCTGAGATTAAGGTTTCAAATAATGCCTTTCCTTTGGTTTCTGAAAAGCCCATCTTCTTATATTCCACTTTCCTCAAATGTAGCACGTAATCTAACCTCTTACTTCATAAAAATAGTGTAAGTCAAATTTTTGCTTTCCAATTGCCAAATAACCCAACTCTCTGGCCCATGCATGCCAGGCCTGTCTTCTCATTCAGTGTAGGAGGCACATCTGTCCATGCCTGAGATACCATCTTTCCCTATCTTTTTTAAAAGTTAAAAAAAATCTATTTTAATTAGAAAGTTTCCCCCTCTGAATCCATGAGGCCACAAAGAAACCTGCATCAAATGTATCTTGAACTTTAGAGAGAACTTTAGAGAGAAGCACAGATTACATATTTACAAATTTAATATTTAGAATTGACTTCTTTGGAAACCTGTGTCATTGATGTAAAAAGTGTGTTGCAACTTTTCAGCTGAGATGATTGATGGCATTATCAGGATAGAATAAATTCTAAGTGAATACAAAGCAGTAGAAGAATATGCTAATTATATATACATATATGATTAATTTTACATATAATTTTATGTATAATCACTTGTGAGATCGAGATTCATAAATAACCTATTTGATATCCTCTACATTTGTGTCCAAAAATTACCTTAAATTCAATACATTCAACACAGAAGTTAAGAACTTCTTTTTTTTTAATGTTCTGTTTCACTTTATTATATTTTTGATTTTTTAAAAATTTTTTTAAATTTGTATTTCAAAGATAGTGAAATGCAACAAAAGATAATAGAACAATCAAAACAAAGCAGTAGAACGGGCATAGAACTTCAGAGAGAGATACTATGAAAACAATAGCTACTATATTATATCTAGTTACTTTCAGAATAGTTGACCATTCTATTAGGCATAGCAAAAACAAACCAAAAACTAAACACAGTAAAACCAATGAAAACAGGATGTGAAATGAAGAAAAAAATAAAGAAGGAAATGAAAATTAAACAAAATTAAGCAAACCAATGACAATAATATTGGGGCTCAAAGACAAGACAGAGGACAATCCCACCTATTTGCTACACTAGAAAATGTCATCTACCCAAGAGATGCTGAGACTGTGGGCATCAGGCCTGTAAAACAATCCAGCAATACAAGCACTTGTAACCCAGTTGCTATGAACCCAGCAGGTCCTCTTGAGTAAGCAGGATGCTCGGCTGGGGGGCGGGGAGTCCTTGATTCATAGCCCCAACTCTTTCTCTCCTCCTGGAGTCTGCCGGGTCACACAGACCCACCACGGGGGCAGGCGGCCTTGCTTGTGGTTGCAGCCTCTCACCCCAACATCAAGTTAAGAACTTCTATCTAGCTCTCTCTTTAGGTTTATGTGATTTGGTAAAAATCTACCACTGGTCATTCATTTGTTTGAGCTGGAAATCAGGTTGTCATCCTTGAAACTTTCTTATCCTTCCTGCTTAGTCATACAACAAGTTCTAAAGACTGTTTCTCCTAACTCTGTCTTGCTATCATTTTCTTTTTTCCATCCTATCTCTACTGTGGTTCAACTTAACATTACTGTATCTCTTGTCTGTTAGTCAGCTCGCATCCAGTTCTGTTAATCATTCTTAGGACATATTTATTATTTTTGCAAATAATTTGAAGCCAGGACATTTAGAGAAAAATCAGAAATAAACAAATGAACACATTCAGTGAGAGTTTTAACCCCTTAGAACCTAATAGGAGGTCGTTCACACAATAGTTTCTTCATGAATGTGAAATCAAATACACTTTTATTATATATTTCTTTCACCTTTGCTTATTAACTCACTCTCAGTGATCCATGTGTTTTATGTATTAGAACAAAAAAAATGCTACAGGGAAATAGTTAGAACCACAAAACTGCTTAAAAAGTTATAGATTGGGAACCCTGATACAGAAAAGCCCAAACAGAAATAATGCTTTGTTCTTCAAGCCTTTTAGGTATAAACACATATTAAATGTTCTTGATGTTATCTACCTACTCAAAGAACTGCACACAGATTTGTGGTTTATAAAAGCCATTTTTAGTGGAAAGAGCATGCTGGGAAATTTCTTTCTGCCAACGAGCACATACTTGTTAATACTGGGGAAAAGCCTATGCAGTCAAGGGCTAGACTACTCATTCTTAGTTTTTAGCCAGTACTTTTATCTGACAATAAGCCAGTAGTACTTCATCTTTCCAGAAGGCTAGCACCTTACTGAGTAATTCCTGGGACTATACTGAAACAAATCAACATTTTCTGTGCTTTCTTTTTCAGCAATCTGTGAAACTCCACCGTCTAGTTGAAGCACACAATAGCATTACAGTTTCTGTATGTGGGAGAAAATGTAAGTTCCATTATTTTAGATTTGTGTTTTAGCCATATAGAATCAGAAAATGATTTGAATTTGTATTTCTGATTTCTGGTTGCTCCCCCTACTCCTATCTGCATTTACAAGTTTCTTGTACATTTGTTTATAGGGAGGAAGAACTTGAGACCTTTTCACTTTAAGGGAAAAAAATTCCTTACTTTACTGAGGTAGAATTAACATATAATAAGTTGAGCGTATTTATACATATATAGAAAAATTTAACATTGCTTTGACAGGCACCTATGAAATCCTGACCACCATCAAGATAATAACCATCTATTGTCCCCTCAAATTGCTTTGTGCCTGTCTGTAATCTCCCCTACTCCCTTTCCCTCCCCCGTACTCCAGCGGTCACCTGCTTTCTCTTCATCGTCTATGAACTGTAGATGAACTTCTGTGTCTACTATCATACAAAAATGGCACCTCACCCTGTGTATTTTTGTCTTTTATTGTATATTTTGGGTTAACTTTGCGGGGATCGAAGTTGTAGCGATTTTGTGGTTCATTCATTTTGTTAAATGTATCGGTAGTTCATTTCTTTTTATTCCTGAGAAGATCCTGATGTGTGGATAAGCCAGTTAGTTTATCATTCACCTGTTGATATATATTTGGGTCGTTTCTATTTTGTTTTCTATTACAAGTAATGCTGCTATGTACATTTGCATACTGGCCTTTCCAGGTACATACACTTCATTTTTTTTTTTTGAGAAAATGCTTACTTGAGAAATGGGGGGGTATGGGGTAGATATTTAACACTTATGAAGCTACCAAACTATTTTTCAAAAGGCTGTAGCAAGTTAAATTCACAACAGCAGTGTGTGAAAATTTCAGCTGTTCCACTTTCTTGCCAAACCTTGGTATGTCAATCTTATTAATTTAAGCCACTTTCATTTGAAAGTATCTCATTATTGTTTTAACTTGCATTTCCTTAATGATTAATGACCCAAATATCTCCTCAATTGTTTATTTGACACTTAGATATCATTATTTTGCTGAAACATCTATTCAATCTTTTGTCTGTTACATTGCTTTCTTCTTATTATTATTATAATTTTTAAATTCTTTCTGTATTCTGGGTACACATCCTTCATGGGGCATATTATTTACAAATATTTTCTCTTTGTGACATCATTTCATTGTATATACAGCATCTTTCAAAGGACAGATGTTTTTACTTTTAATAAAGTCCATGTTATCAGTTTTTTGCTTTTGTGGATCATACTTTTGATAGGATATCTAAAACATCTTTGCCTAATTCAAGGTCAGCTGTATTTTCTGATAGAGTATTGCAGTTTTTAGATTTTACATTAATTTTATATTATATTCTGAATCTCGGTTGTTGTTGAAGTTCATTGTTTGCTAACTGATATCTAAGCAGTAATACCATTTAATGAAAATTTACCTTTTCTCCAGTTCCTTGTCTTTCTGCCTTTGTAAAAAATCATTTGTCTGAGCCGGGCGTGGTGGTACACGCCTTTAATCCCAGCACTCAGGAGACTGAGGTAGTTGGAGCGTTATGGGTTTGAGGCCTGCTTGGGCTACAACGTGAGCACAAGGCCAGCTTGAGCTACATAGTGTGACCCTGCCTCAGAAAACTAGGGCTAGGAGTTTGGCTCAGCAGCTTAAGCACCTGTCTGGCAAGCACGAGGCTGTGAGTTTGATCCCTGGTGCTGGAAAAAAAAAAAAAAAAAAAAAAAAAAAACCACATTTGTCTGCATATGGGTGGATTTATTTCTAGACACCTGTTCTTTTCTAATGGTCTGTTTTCTTTTCTTAATACCAATGCCATGTAATGTGATTTTCTAATAAGTTTTGAAATATTTGATCTCCAGTCTTGTTCTTCTTTTTTAGAGTTATTTTTGGGTACAGTATTGGGACCCATATCATTTTTATATGACTTTTAGAATCAACTTGTCTATTTCTGTAAAAAAAAATGAAGACATTGTGCTTGGGTTTGTGTTGAACCTATGGATCAATTTGTGTAAGATTAGCATGCTAACACAGCTGGCTTTTTTGAGGTAAACTATGATAGATATCTCCATTTATTTAGGTCTTCTTTGATTTCTTTTGGCAGTGTGTTGCAGTTTTTACTTACTGTGTGAGTCTTGCACATTATTGCTCAGGTGTATTTTAACTAACTCATAGTTTTTAGGTTATTGTGACATCTTATAATATTTAATTGTTCATTTTCTAGTCATTCCCTCATGCGCAGGCTCTGGTTTGTAGTCCGCAGACGTAGGAGAGTGTGGTCCGCACACCTCCACGGCTCTCCCTGGGTCATCCTCTGTCCTGTGCTCTTCTTTGGAAGCTCAAGGGACCATCGGCCCCGCACACTGTCATCTGTGTTCTAATCTCAGGGAGTCCTCTGGGGTTGGTGCGGAAACTCTGTAGACAGCAAAAAGCAAACCAGAGCACTTTCATTAAAGCATCTTTTGAATATGTTTTGTATAGTGTTTGATTGCTTCAGGTGAGAAGATAAATCTTGCCGTTTTAATTCCATTTTGATTTGAAACAAATTTCACATTAAAATATCCCGATCTTTCATTTTCTTATTTATGATAAAATACTTTGAACATACATTAAAAATAGAATCTGATAGTGAAACCCCATTCACCCACCACTCAGATTTGATAATTATCAACTCACTGTATCTTTATATTTTTAAATCTGTTTCACTAGTTCCTTTGCTCTGGATTATTTAAAAACAGTCCAAGATATCATATCATTTTATTTGAAAACTCAGTACATAGCTCTCAAATATAAAGACTTTTTTTTTTTTTTTTTAGAACAGAATATATTTCTTGAGAGAAAGAAAGCATCTGTCTGAGGGACAGAAGGGGTCCCGAGCGGGTTGCCAAAGACTCTGTCATTTTTAGGTACTTTTATAGAGTAAAACCATGATGGGGAAAACTGGGAACTCACAAGGCAGACGGGCATAAGGTGGGACATAACCATGGTTAACCAATAAGATTAATTGCTCAGGTAGAATTGATTAAATCAAGGACAAATGGGGAAGCCGTCATGTAATAAGGGGGGGGGATATGCTTAAGGACAATGACTCTTCCTGTAAGAGGGTGGTGGGATGCTAGCCAGGCGTGGTGGCGCATGCCTTTAATCCCAGCACTCGGGAAGCTGAGGTAGGCGGAGCATTGTGAGTTCGAGGCTGGCTTGGGCTACAACGCAAGCTCAAGGCCAACCTGAGCTACATAGTGCGACCCTGCCTCAAAAAACCAGGGCCAGGGGTTTGGCTCAGTGGCTTGAGTGCCTGTTTGGCAGGCACGAAGTTGTGAATTCAATCCCCGGTGCCCCAAAAAAGAGGTTGGGATACTGACTCCTGACTTCCTCAGGGTGATAGAGAACTATTTAGAATATCAATCCTTACTTAGGATATGGGTGCATTTGTTTTGCCTTTTGTCTTGATATCTGACCCGCAGCAAGAGGTGTGTGTCTCTTCCAAGGTCATCAAGACAGCTAGTCCTCTGTGCCAGTTTCCTTGAGGGCCTAGCCCTGCCTGATTGCCTATAATATTTCGTCTAACTCAGTTGCCTGTAATAAAGACTTCTTTTAAATTCATTTATCACATCTTTAAGAAACCCATAATTTTAAAATACATCAATTACATGTGTAATGTTCGGATTTCCTCAGTCTAATCAAAGTATGTGCTTGTTTTCATACTTATGATGCATATACTTACTATATGTATACTGAAACAATTGGAAGTATGAGAAAGTGTATACAGTTTAATTCCAAATCAGGATTTCCATATCTTGTGAATAATCATGTTTCACGTTTACTTCAATTCACAAGCTCCCTTCTCTGTATTTTATTTTTTTCTCCTTGCCAATTTTTGTTGAAAGAAGACAAGTGGTTTATCCTGTGGTTTTTACAATCTAGATAGGTTGATTACATATTCATTTTATTCATCATTCTTCTTGTATATTAGTAGTTAGCTCTAAAGGCTTGAGTTTTTGGCAAGAATTCTTCATGGTTTGTGTTGTATACCAGAGATACGTAATGTCTAGTAGCTTTCCTTTTGTGATACTGACCTATGTAAGTGCTCATGACAGATTTGTTTTAGTGGGAGTTACAGTTTTCTGCTTCTCTCATGCCATTTTTACATATGAAATGGAATATTTCCGTAAGAAAAACACTCCTCAGCTATTCAGGTTAAGAGATAAAAGACAGATATATGATTCTTTCTCTTTATTTACCACCTTTGAAAATAATAAGCTGATTAACATCTTCCAAAGGCTTTTTTTTTTTTTTTTTTTTAGTGCTACAACATTGATCATGGCTAATGCATTTTGCCCTTTACTATTTTTACTCCTATTTTTCACTCAAACTGTCCCATCTTTTGTTGGGAGAACCTCTTCTGGTTAGCTCCAGAGTTCTTTTGACATGGCCCTAATAGTTATTGAGAGTTTTATTAAAATTATATATTTGAATAATTCATGACCCAAAGCTAGACAACTCATTTTTCTGAAATGCCTGTATATCTGGTACTCAGCAACTTTAATTTGAGTGTTTGGAGTGCAAATTTTTAAGGTGGTCACCACTGTTTCTAAGCTTTTTCAGAAGGCAGAGTGATAAAGTGAATTATACATAATGATATTTTCCATTCAAATTTAGAACTGTAGACTCTTAATTTAACTTTGCTGCATGCATTTTTGCCTTCCTTTCTCTCTACTAAAAGTTTCAATTGCATTGACAGGAATAAACTTTCGATTCATTTTATCTCACTATGGACAATAATCTCAGAATAACAAACTAACACACTCAGGAATCAGTATCATTTCTATACCATTTAAGATGTTTTAGAGTTCTTCCCCCAATTTATGCTATCTCATTAGAAATGTACAAATTATTGCAAAATTATGCTTTAAAGTCACTCGAAATAGTTCTCTGTATGGTTTCACTGAGAACTTTCTAGGCTCATTGCCCTCATTTTTTTGAGATTTTAATGTTAGCCTTTCAAATTTATTTTGTATCATCGTATAGCTGTTATGGTAAATATCTGCATGGTATGAAAATGAAATTCACAAGGAGGAAGATATTCAGGCGAATCTAGCTCCTCTCCCTCCCCTTTCTATCTTGTATCTTCATCCTCTCTATAATTATCTTCACTTTATTATTGATGCTTTCTTACATTTAAAAATAAATTTCAGTCACTTGTAGAAAAATGGATGCACCTTGAGGTTATAATGTTAAGGGAAATAAATCAGACACACAAGCTTAAATATCGCATGACTTCTTTTATATGAGTAACTCGAAGTATAAATAAAGAGAAAAATAAAACATGGGTAATAGAAAGTAGGGAGATAGGTATTCCTCAAATTTTAAAGGGATCAAGCGATGAAAGGAGAGGAGAGGGAAAGGAGACAAAAAGGAAGTAAAATGTGTTATGTGCATGTATCAACACCACAGGAATCTAAACATTATCTATTATGAACATGACCTAATAAAAATAAATAGTTTTATAGAAATATAAACAAATTATAGTTGAAAATAATAGCTCTATGTTATATATACAAAATTACATATATTTATACTGTAGTTGTTTTAGATAAAAAGGAGTATCCAAACATGTTTTATTATATTTTCTGTCATCCATACTTTAGATAGTTAAAAACGTTTTCAGTGGCCCTTTAATAGCTAATCCTCATTCATTAGTTCAGCTGCATGGTACTCTCTAAGGTTAAGGAACCATCCTTTATTCAATTGCTCTTCTTTTGAAGAAATTTTTGTCAATCTTTTATGAGTGGTGCTATAAAAAAATTCTTGTGCATATGTCTATCATGTCTTTGCCAGTGTATCTTTGCTATAGATTTTGAGAAGTAAAACTGCAAGGTTAAAGAATAAATGCATCTGTTCTTTTGCTAGATAAATATTGCCAAATTCCTTTCCAGACAGATTATACCAGTTTGCATTTGCACTAGGAATGTGTGAGTGTCAGTTTCTTCAGAGCCTTGCCAGCAGAATAGGTTGGCAGATAGATTTTTCTAATCAGGTGAGCCATGTTTCCTCATGTATGCTTCTCCTCTCTCTCAGGAAGTAATTTATAAGTTAAAACACAGTTGCACGAATGGTTCAAGTAACTTTTTTCCAGAACTGTTTAAGAATAAATTTCTGACATGTGTCTCAATGTTCCTACATAGTTTAGTGTGTATTTCTTGAGGACTAGACATTCACCTGTGTAAGTGAAAGGACAAACAGAAAGTTAATATTGACACATTAGCACTAAATAATAGTCACATCCTACTTGCATCTTGTAATGTTCATTGTAGGAAAGAGATACAGGGTCACTCAGTATGGTTGTTTTCCATGTTTCTTTAATTTTTTTTTTAATCTTATCTTGATGTTGATGACCTTGACTCTTTTAAATCTAGTGATTTTGTAGAATGTTTTTCAGTTTGAATTTGTTTGGTTTTTCCTCATAGTTAAGTTCACATCTGCACAGACATGATATCATGAGGACATATTTTTGCTGCTACTCTCGGCTGACACATAATATATATATTTGTTCTATTACTAGTGACATTAGCTTGTTAATTTCTTAATTATATTGTATCTGCAAGGTTTCTGCTTTTAAACTTTCTCTCTTTCTCTCTGTAATTAATGATCATTTTGTTGAGTGATACCATACAACAGACTATCACTATCTTTATCACATTTTTACCCACTAGCTTCAGTATACATTGATGTTTCTTAACTAAATCATTACTTTGATACTTGTCAAATAATGTCTAATTTTATCTTCTTAATTTTTAATTGCCATTTTGCTGCAAGGAATAGCTATCTTTTCTTCTTCCTTATTAATCCATTTACTTATGTCATTAGGGATTTATGAATTTCTATTTTATTCCATGGCTATCACTCTTTTTATCATTATTTACTTTGATGTTAACATTGTTACAGGTTTAGGCAGTGAAGGCCCCTTAAATTGACTCTGATATCTTTTTGATACATCACCATCATTCTTTGAACTTTTCCTGACCTAACCTTTATCAAGATGTTCCAGCTTATACACTACTTATGGCCTGGCTTTGTAGTCAGCACTTCCCTAATCAAAGGTCATTCTTTATGGGGGAGAATGGAATTTAGAAGCCCAAATTTGACCACCAGATGTGCTCATTATTCTTGGTGTTTCACTGCTGCTCTACCCTCTCTGAAAGAAGAATTAGAGAAGATTTGTATAAACAAATAGAACAGCAAGCATATGTATGTTTATATATATATATATATATATATATATATATATATATATTCTTGTATCTGTATATTGATATCTATATTATTTCTCTGTGTAGTTCACTGGTATCTCCAATTCTAAGCCGCAATTCCAGTTTAGTTTGTAACTTCCTTGCTTCAGTGAGAAACCTGGTTCTCACTAACCTCAATAAACCTCCTTACAGTGTCAGTCCTGCTTGGATGTGACCAACCCTCCAGCCTGGCTGATGCTCATGCTCCTCCCCACCTCACTCCCACGTGGACATATTTTTCACAGTGCTGAGAGCTCACCATCTTCCACCAGGCTACGGCCACTGAAAGGGCCTTTTCCCCCTGCCCAGGCTTTGCTCTGTCAAGGCCAGGGCCGCATAAACACCTTCCCTCCTACTTAGGCTTGAGTACCCCACTGCAGCCTAGCCCTTTGCCCTGCCCTGCCCTCGGTGTGGATGCCTAACCTGCTCTGCCCCCTCATAGCTTTGGGACTGAATAAGGGAGGAAAAATGTGCTGCAATTGGGCAGAAATCAAGAAGGAAAGAAAGAAGGAAAGATGTAAGAAATGCCCCTTCTCTTATTATACGTAAAAATGCACAGCTTTTCAGACACTTACAGACTGTTTGTGTTTGTGCATATGTGGGTAAACTATTCTAGCAGTTTGTTTTCTAGTTAATTGCTACTCATCTCTTTGTTAAGGAACTGTTTCTGTTAAGAATATTAATATTTTGTCTGTTTAAAATGTTTTTGAATTTGTCAGTGTTTTTCTTAGCTTGTTTTTTGCCACACAAGTTTTTAAATTTATGTCGTTTCTTACCTTTTTTTTTTTTTTTTTTTGTGGCACCGGGGATCAAACTCACAACCTCACACCCGCCAGACAGGCACTTAAACCATTGAGCCAAACTCCCAGCCCTAGATTTTTGAGGCAGGTCACACTGTGTAGCTCAGACCGGCCTTGTGCTCACATTGTAGCCCAAGCGGGCCTCGAACTCACAACGCTCCGCCTACCTCAGCCTCCTGAGTGCTGGGATTAAAGGCGTGCGCCACCACGCCCGGCTGGTTACTTTTTTCTTTTAGTCTAGTCAGATTTTTAAACAATGTTGAGGTATAGCTTCCTTTTTTAGATGCCTTGGTTGCTTTCCACTGATCTCCAATTTAGAGAAACATTAGACTGTGGTTTTGTGGGGGACAATCATCTGACTCAAGTCTGTATCCTCACATTTTCAGCTGGAGTCCAAGAGCTGGAATCACGCTTCTTGGTACCTGGAGATTTGTTAATTTTAACAGGGAACAGAGTGCAAATGCCGTGCGATGCCATTCTGATTGATGGCAGCTGTGTGGTAGATGAAGGCATGCTGACAGGTATGGTTCCCTCTCCACAGTTTGCCGTCCCTGTGTGCTGTCCCAGACTCTGCTACCACGGTGCCTGCTCTTCCTCTACCTCAATGACAGTGGCTCGCTGCAAAGTGCAGGGCTGCTTTGAGACCTTCCTAGTATCATAAATCTCATTTCATCCTGCTGTGGATGGAGCTGAGAGATCAAATTAAAGTTGTTTTTCAGTCCTAAATTCACTACAATCATCATTTTTCTAGTGTTTTGTGAACAAATGATCATCAGAGGCCTCTTGCTTTACCTTACAAATTGCATTGCTCATTAGAGTTTTCAGAACTGCCTTATGATTTTTATATCTAGTATTTCAATGTACAGTGTACCTTCAAATGAACTCGGTAGGTCTGAAAACTACTCAGTGACATTCTGAGACCCACAGGATCAAGTCCAGGCTCATTCTGATCTGGCTTAAAAGTGCTAAAAAGTTCATGATGAAGCATTTGGATAATTTGCTTCTTCCAAAATGCTCCCTGGGTATTTTGGACTCATTGTATTGCATGTTTAAATATCATGCTGAGCTGCAAGGGACCTCAGAGCTACTCATCACATAGACACAGTTACTGAGGTCTAGAGAGAAGTGGCTTGCTCTGGCTTGCACTGCTTTGATTTCTCACTTGCGTGGCATGACTAGACATTGTGCCAACCTTTCTGAAAAATAAAGAAGAATCCTAACTTTTTCAGAGAAGAAATGAGAGGCAGTGAAAGCACATTGATAATCTGTGGCTCCTATTAAAGCCTGTGTCCCATCCATTTCTCTCAGCTAGACAGAAAGGCATGAAATGCAGACGAGAACACCTATCTCCCTCCTGTGTGAACTTACAAATCAAGTGCATGGCGTATCATGGGAGGTCAGGATCCTTTCCCTGAAGAAACTACCCCTTAATTGTACGACTTTTGCAATGGCAAGTACTATTTTTCTAATGAAAGCAGTCATTGCATACTAGAATGTAACTCTGACTTTATACTGTTCACTCTACAAAGACCGACTGATGGCTTGACAAACTTGTTCTGCAGAGCAGGTCATAGTTCCTTTTCCACCTTCATCCCTTGTCTTTTTATTAGCACTTCAAACCATTGAAATATGGCCTTCTCACCCTTCATTAGCACAAATCACCAGTATCCTAAGTGCCAAATCCAGTGGATTTTTAAAATTTTCCACCTTGTTGACTTCTCTGTTGCATTTGGTATGTAGGTCATCTTTCCTTCTGAAAATGCTCTTCTCTCTAACTATCTAAGAAGGGACTCTCTCTCCAGATTCTTCTTCCATTGATCACCCCGGCTCACTTTCTTCTGCTATTACTCTTCCTCCATCTCCATCCTTGTGGTGCTGCTCAGAGCTATGTTCTTGCCCTTTCCTCTCCTCACACCACATTCACTTTCTGTGGCTTTATCACATTTCTGATGAAATGTTTTTAGTCAAGACTCCTCAGCTGAGCTTCAGACGCCAATAAAAATCTAACTGCACACAAGACAGGGCTATCTCAACAGGTCTGTTCTATAAAGCAGCTCCAACTCACAGGAGCCAAAGGTGGCTCCTCCTCTCCTTTCCTCCGGTAATTCCTGCTTTGATGGATAATGCTACTGTCAGCTCTACCCCCCAAGCCAGAAACCAGGAAGCTGTTCTCAATTCTTCTGTCCCTTTGACCTGCCAACATAAAAATTTCCTCAAGTTTTGTAGCATCTTACTACCTTACTTTGAATCTAGTAATTACTCTTTATTCCCATACTCAAAACTCATTCTCTTCTGCCCTGGCTCTTGTGGTCATTTCCCAGCTAGACGTCCAGCCTCCAACATCACCAGACTTCAACTTATCCCATGTACTATGGATAGAGTATTTTTTCTTATAGATGATGTGATGCTAATCTTCTGATTAAAGCACTTAAGTATCTCGCCATCTTCCTCCAGTCACCAGAGTCTACAGAAAACTGTTCAAACACCTAACTGTGTTATACTTGGTGTTCTCCATGTCTCGTTTCCTACAGAGCCCACAGAGCCCATTATTTTCTTCATGCCCCATATTCTAGGCTGCACAGCTTGCTACTTGCTAACAGGTTATGTCTCACCTATTTTAACATCCCTGCTGATCCACAATACTCATAATATTATAATATGGAATTCCATTGATTTGTTTATATGTCTAAGCTACATTTATTTTGTATCCCTGATACAGTAGGGTTGCTTCTACCACATAAACATCTGTGGCATTGATGAGTGAGTATGGGCCTGATTCATATAAGTGACCATATCTCAGGCCCCAAAATGAGGATGCTTGTTTTCTGTAGGAGAAAGTATACCAGTCACCAAAACTCCATTACCCAAGACAGATAGCCCTCTGCCCTGGAAAACGCAGAGTGAAGCGGATTACAAGCGGCACATCCTCTTCTGTGGAACAGAGGTGATCCAGGCCAAGCCAACTTGCTCCAGGATGGTGAGAGCAGTGGTGTTGCAGACAGGTGAACCTCTCATCCTCTCTGTTATGTTTAATGAAATATTTCTGCTCAGCTTATCTCATGTCTGGAATTTATTAGGTGAGGATCAATCTTTGGCTAGCAAATGAAATATATGTAAATCTAGTGTTTTATATGCCAATTTTCCAATTGAACTATGGCACATACATAATGATATAGATGACAATTGTCACTATTTATGCATTTTGAATATATATAAACTATTTCCACACATCAGACCAGCAGAGCAAAGATGATAAAGGTTCTGGCTCTTTACAAGAATCAGGTGAGGCCACACAATTCAAATGAACGTTTTAAAAATGACACAGCTAGTAACTGACAGAGCTAGATATGAGTTTCAGGTCTTATTTTTTTTTTCTATTTAGAGATAGAAATTGAAAACTTAACACTGGAAAGTATCAGAAAATTTAGTTTGTCTATTTTTTGGAGCACTTAATTTTAATTCAAATGAAGGATGCCTGTGTGTGCACTCATAAACCATTTCCTTAAGATAAGTTGTATTTAGGAAAGTTGTGCTCTACCTTCAGTATAGTGGTTTCCTGTCTTGGGCATGTATTGAAGTTGGAAGAAGAGGAAGACAGGGAGAGAGAGAGAGAACAGGCTCTGAGATGGGTAACATATTTCCATTGTAGCAATTTTATATTTCACAATTACTGCCTTTGGGTTTGAACAATGTTTAAATATCCCTAGAATAAAAACAAAGGCAACATTGAGATTTAGAAGAATATTAGCAATAGGATTTATTATCATGAAAAAATGGAGTTTTGTTTGCCATTTCAGGATTCAACACTGCAAAGGGGGACCTCGTGAGATCCATTCTTTATCCGAAGCCAATGAGTTTTAAGCTCTACAGGGATGCCATCAGGTTCCTCTTGTGCCTCGTGGGGACAGCCACCATTGGCATGGTCTATACTCTGTGTGTCTATGTGCTCAGTGGGGTAAGGTTTCCCTGCTCTCTTATTATGTGGACACATTCATGCTTTGTATATTTTACATTCTACAAGTTGACCTTATCCATGGACATGGTTTATAAACCTAGGAAACAAAATCAAACACTGAAACCTGCTTACAGGCTCAATGCAAATAATTGATCATTAAGTTCCAAATAGCGATCACATCTTGTGGGATAATGGGATAAAATGATTTGTTGACTGAATACCAACATGATTCTACTCTTAAACACTTTATATCGCTTTTTTCATTTTCAATCTAAAATATGTTTCAATAAAGTAGTATTTTGTGTCTACTGAAATGGAGAATTTTAAGTAAAACCAGATGTCCAAAATTGGTGTAGTCATAGGAAACTGGTACATTCTGATAGTAATATTGTTATTAACATTCTTGCTACACTTTACAAAAAGATTTGTAACTCCAGAAACATGGTCATATCTACTTCTACACACTGATTCGACCTAGAGAGAAAACGGAAAGAAAGAAAAAGTCCCATCTATAAAGCTGGTCATTGTTGGCTGATCTGTAACAGCTGCGGTTGACTGTCTTCCAGGAATCTCCAGAGGACGTGGTGAAGAAAGCCCTGGATGTGATCACTATTGCGGTTCCTCCCGCCCTACCTGCTGCCCTGACCACAGGCATCATCTATGCCCAGAGGAGGCTGAAGAAGAGAGGCATCTTCTGCATCAGTCCCCAGAGAATCAATGTGTGTGGACAGCTAAACCTTGTCTGCTTTGACAAGGTATGTGAGTTTCATTGTCACTCTCATCCCCCTGTGTGTCATTGTCACCATCAGGGAGAGGTGGTTTGATCCTTTTGTGAGGCAGAAAACAGAGTATGGGGAGTTGACTTCATGTCTTTCTTGGATGGGTGCGTGATCTGGAAAACACTGAGTTTTCAGATTCTGAGCTATTGAGGAGGGGAAATAAATACTGAATAAGTGAATTGTTTAAGGTCCGTGTAGTTTTGATAGCCTAAAAAAAACCAACAAATTAAAATATCATCGTGCCCTTTGCAGTCAAAACTTTCATGTAAAAAATAAAATTTAAGGCCTTCAGTATAGTCACTCCTGGATTCCTAATGCTAAGAATTTTGCCTGGCATATAGCTAATGCCCCCAAAATATGTATTGATTAAATGAATAAAAAGGAAGAGTGTATGAAACTATCTTATTATGAGATTTGATTACAAGAAAGCCCCACCCTTACTGCTGTATGTTCCCATCTGTAATTTATTGCTTAAAATTATTCTTGTTTTTTTGTCGCTTCCCAACCAGTCTCTTACACTACCATCTCTTGAGCGTATGTGCTTAGTCAACACCCGTGAGTTGGGGTGAAGGTGAGCTTTAATAGGGTAAGACGGAAGTGAGGGGCACCACAGCAGGTGTACATGGCAAGGTATGGCTGCAGGTGAACAAGGGAGTGTGTGGCTTGAGGAAAGGCAGAGCACTAATATTGGAAGAGGGTATCTATGGACCTAGACTTCTAGCTAAAACAATTGTAAATATTCTTTAGGCAGCAGAGAGCCATTGAAAGTCTCTGTCGCCCCGTCAAGTTCTTTTTATTTCTTTATAGTGGCAATATATTTATTTATGCAACAAATTTTGCCATTTTAATTATCTTATATAGATGGACCTGGTATTAAGTGCATTCTCATTGTTCTGCAATCATCACCGCAGTCATCTTGAGAAATCTCTTCATTTTCCCAAACTAAAACTCTGCACCCATTAAACAATACATTGAAGGTTTTGATGCCTGAGAATTAATAGGATCAGAGCTTTATTTTATAATTAGTGGAAAATCTGAAAGATATATCAAGCACAGAAGGTTAACATGGCTTTTGCTGTCATTCAGTATTAAATTTTAATCACACTCTCATCATAAGGAAAGACATTCTATGTATGTGAAGTTGTATCTGTGGACTTGGGTAAAGGGATGAGTGGGATAAACATGACATATATTTAAATGAAAACAAGCTTTTACTGAATGCTGTGTATTAAAATAAGCACTTTATATCATCTCATTTAATCTTCACAAGAACTCTATGGGTTGCAGAAAAGAGCTCTAATATTTAGAGGGATTAAGCAACATTTTTTTTACTACAAAGATGATGTTTGAACTTAGTCTGAACTCAGCCATTATAGCACACCAAGAAAAACAGCAACATGTACCTTTTTCCTAGTTACCAAATAACCAACCATTTCTTTACAGTCTTTTCACTAACAGTGCCCTGTGGGTAAAAATTCTATTCCATTGCTTATTTCTGATGACATGCTTTTAACTTCTACTGTAAACCTGGGACTTGCCCATTTTGTAGCTCTTACAGGCTCACCAAGGTCTTTCCCATCCATTCATTCTACCACTTCATCCTCAAAACACCCCTTGGAGGTATCTGAAGAAGATGCTGCTTTCTTTCTTTTTATCACCGAGGACCCAGAAGTTCACAGAGATGGAACTCTGTTCACAGTGCTCGCTGGTCGTGCAACTGCTTGGAGGTCATCGAAGCTTCAATACAGATAATCAGCTTCTTGCGACTGTCCTCCAAGAGCCCATTTTGATAACACATTTGTGATTTGATTTCTCTACTAAAACATCTGTTTTCCCTCACTACAGCATCACCAGCTCTTGAGAGTAATCCACTTTGTTTCTGTTCAGACAGGCACCCTAACTTGTGACGGCTTGGATCTCTGGGGAGTTGTGCCTTGTGACAGGAATGGGTGAGTACCTTGTGCCAAATGTAGTGTGATTCCTCTTTTCCCAGAATTCCTACTTTACCCTCAAAGCTACTAACAGAAATATTGGGGCTTTGGATTTGGCAAACAATGATTGCCAAAACCTATTCATTTAATTTCTCCTCTTGAATTCTTCCAAGTCTCCCTAAAACATGCACCCACAACCTCCTAACCTCAATTCCATTCCCAGCCCTGTGCCACTCGAAAACCCCAAGATGAAGGGGAAGTTTTGGTGACACATGCAAAGCTTTGCTGAAATGTCCTTTGTTTTCAGCACACTTGTCAGAGGTCTGACATTAGGCCAGTGGAGGTAACTGGGCAGTGCAGGACACTGTCCTTTAGGCAGAGATGTTCCTTGTACAAACTGCAGCCTTTTGATCAGGGTGAAGAGGAAGGAGAAGACGTGACTCGTATCCTGACTTTCTGGGAGAGGAACATGTATGGAACTGCAGCTCGTGTTCTCATTTTCCTTGGTATTTTGATTCTGGGAACTCTTTCTTCTGGATGCCAGAAAAATCTTTTTTTTTTTTTTTTTTTTTTTTTTTAAACTTGGTGAGGCCAAGATGAACGCTGTCCTCCTCTTGCTGCCCTCTGGTGGCCATATGTGAGTTCACTCTTCTATCTGTAGTTTCTCCCCACCATGGCCTCCAATTGATCAGGAAGTGAGATGCATTTGACACTTAGCTTTTGTGAAATCATTTTCCCTCCAGCACTTAGACCCTACATCAAAAAGCATTTTATAAATAAAAGGTGGGTTGAGATTCTTTTCCATTAGGCAGAGAATGTATAATTAAATTTTTTTTTCATTTTAAAGGGAATAAAACAAAACAATAAAATGAAACAAAACAAAACAATGAGAATGATATTAGATTTCAAAAACAAGACAGTAGGAGATCCACAATAGTTACTATATTACATATTGTTATCCTTTAAATACAGGCACAGACCACAGGCTTTAGGTCTGCAAAGTTAATCAAACAATACAAGCATTAAAGTCTTTTTTTTACTTCAGTTGCTATCATCTCAGCCTGTATTCCTCTGAATCAGCAGGTTGCTTGAGGGTGGGGTGGGGAATCTCCCTGCCAGCTCACTGCTGCTGGTGTATGGGAGGGTGCTACTTCCTTGTTCTCTCCCTAAAGGGAGAACCTATAAATTATTCATAAAATATTTTTAATTGCATATGGTGAATACATTGTCATATTAAATATCACTCATTTACCATAAAAAATCTATTTTAAAGGCTAAAAAATAATTCTGGTGTTTCTAACCATTTTGGTGTACAGAAGGAAGTACTTACAAATGCTAAGCATTCTAGTGATTTTTTTTTTTTTTGTAGAGGATGGATTTGGATATGTCCTGGATCTTCTTGTTCATTAGTGTTTTTCTCTTCCTGCTTCTACCAAAAATGTAGGCATTTATGCAAATATGTCAGCATCTTGAAAAACAGGCTGTTCCTTCCTCATTTGTTTACCAAATGTTGTAGCCATGTACCAGGAAGTGTATAAGGTGCATAGTAAACACTCACTGAAAGGCGCTAAGTATGCCTGTTTTTTGAATGTCTTACTCATTGACCTGATAGCATATGATGCAGAAAACTTTAGGGAACTTTAGATTTCTAAAAATCTAAACCTATTATATTTAAATAAAAACAAGATATAAGCTTTAAGTTACTGATCTGCCTCCCTTCCTTTTTCCTTTGATTAGATCTGCCTCCCTCGCTCCCTCCCTCCCTTTCTTGTTCCTTCCTTCTTTCCTTCTTTTAGAAAGGTCAGATTTGGCTTCCAAAGACTAAAATGGCAGATTAAAACAAAACAAATTGACAACTGTACTTTATAAATGTGAGGGAATATTTAATACTAGGGAAGCAGTCAGTGCCTAACTTCTAAGTTACTAAACATCTGCTTGGCAAAGGTGAGCTCATTCAACTCTGATCATTCTTAGCTTTTCTGCAAAGGGCCTGACCAATGCTCCACATATTTCAAGTCACCTGAGCTTGATAGTGAAAGGTACCTGAGCTTGATAAATCATAAATAATCAAATAAAAATGTAAGTACAGGAATGACAGAGAGTTCTGTGTATTTGTGGTGATTGCCAGAGTCTGGTGCAATCCTCTGGCATTCACAATCACATCTTCAAGATGACAGACTGATGACAAGAATATTTGCTATCATAAAAATAAAATTTCTTTCTTTTTCTCATATCTGGTTTGCTTTTCATTTTTATTTGTATTTTTTCCTCTTCCACTGAATCCAGTGCCCTTTTTGCTGTTTTAGTTTTTATTTTTATTAGTGAATGCTTGCAACACATAATGATTACATAATGAATACATAATGATTCCCTGTTGGTATGTGTACATAACGCATTTTAATTCTTTTGACACACCTTCCCCTACTCCCTTACCCCATCCCTCTATCTCTTGGTTCCTTTCCCTTTGGCAAAAGCTCTATCTCCCGCTTTCCTAAAATCTATCTTTTATTTTGCTGTTTAATTTATTCATACTTGGAGTTTCTCATATAAGAGAAATCATTTAATATTTAAGCTTGTTTGATTTATTTTACTTAATGTTAACATTATTAGAATGAGCTTCAGCTACAGTTTTAACAGTACTACTGGTGATCTCTTCCTTTTAGATGTTTACTAGTATACCATGGGGCATAGTAGCCACTAAAACGGTTTGTTATTTTTGATGGTTAATAATGGGTAAGACTAGAAGATTCAACCAAGAAGCTTTTGCACTCAGTGTGACAAAAGAAAGCAAACCCAGGAAAGAATATAATACAGTTGTGAGTTAACATTGTGATATGGATCCTCTCAAAAACCAAAGGCTAGATCCACCAATGACTGTATTTCAAGAAATAAATGAACATATTAGTAAACACAAATCTGTTCCTTCAGGTCACATTTTGAGATAAACCATGACAAAAGCATTTCCAAAAAAAGTAATTGGGAAGGTGAGAGGTCTGATAGAACTGGTACTGAGGAACAGCTAGAGGTTTCTGTGTAGCCCCAGAGGAAGGGAGAATAAAAGGTAGAGGGAAATTCCACAAATCTAAAAGGAATAGGCACATGGAGGAAAGTGAGTGAGTAGATTTTGACTGGCTCCTTGAAGTAGATTTTTACTTCCATGTAGAAAAGAACTCCTGCCATTGAGCTATCCTAATGTGACTATTTTGTAAACCAACAGCTGTGTTACACTTTTAAGAAGGATCTGACAAATAAGGTTGTAGAGGATATCCATCCAGTGGATCCGAGACTGAACTCAGTAACTTCCATTCTGAATTAGTGAAAGAATCCTGCATACAATATTTGGCTTGTATTTCCATAGGTTTTTATATGAGGTCACTTTCCATAAGAGTTTATGGGAGTGGTAGTAGCAGTATGGACACAGGATGCTACAGTGAGGGACACACTGTCCTTTTCAAAAATGTTTTTATTGTTCATTTCTTCACCATTATGGCCTTGCTGATTTCCAGGAACCAATCCATTCATTCATTCACTCATACATTGATTGATGGTCTACTGTGGGCCACGCATCAAGTACGTTGGGAGAAGGATGCAGAAGACCCAACCCTGCCTGAAGGGCTGATTGAAGTTGTGCCTATACACGATTAGAGTAGGAACTAGTTTTTTTTTCTGTCCATAAGTTGGAAAACAAATGATTCATAGTTGGGGTAGGGGTAGGGGAGCTCCGAACCGAGAGTAATACATCCAGTTCTTATGATTCCCCTGAAACTACATCAGTCTGAGAAATAAGAAAAATCAAGAAAAAAGAGCTTGAAAGCACCTAGGGATCTTTCTGACGTTCAGTGAACTTATCTAAGGAAGATGATGAAATGGAGCACTATTAATGTGGGAGGATTGGTGAGTGGGTGTCTAATGAAACAAAGCATATTAAATTGCCTTTCTAAAATATATTCACCTCCAAGAAGCTCCAGTTTAGGCAGGAGGGATTAGTACTGAAGCCCTTTGTCCCTTCTCCTTTAGCTTCCAGGAAGTCCACAGCTTTGCTTCGGGCAAGACTTTGCCATGGGGCCCCCTGTGCGCAGCCATGGCCAGCTGCCACTCTCTGATCCTGCTCAATGAGACCATCCAGGGGGACCCTCTGGACCTCAAGATGTTTGAAGCCACCACTTGGGTAAGTTTCTGCCTTTCAGGGAATCCGAGAAGCTTCTTCAATGTCAGTGCAACGCAGACCTCCTTCATACTTAGAAATATGCAAGTTTTTCAAATGGAACAAAGGGAACACTAGTCAAAGGCTGGTTTCCTTATCAGTGCAGTGCAGCTGATAATTTTACCTATGTTGTAGGGTTATTGTGAAGATTTAATGTGATGATGCATTAAAAAATTCTTCTTACAGTGTCTGGCACATGTTATAAATTCAATAGTATTGAACATTATTATTATATAATTATTTCCCAACTCTTTGTACTAGTCTATGAGTAACATTTGGCTTCAAAGTCTTCAAGAATTAATCTGGTGTGGCAAATGTGTACATTAATTAGCTTGATCACATTTTCTACAGTGTGTACATAAATCAAAATATCACACTTTACTCCATAAATATACACAATTACTATTTGTTAGCTAAAATAAATGAATGAATGAAGATATTCTTTTCCCAGACCATTGGGATTAGGAAACACCACTGTTCACACTGTTAAGGGACTTGTTGTGACTGAGGGTTTCACTGCTATTAAGTTTTTATTGATTAGATTTCTCAGGAAGTAACAAACAGGAAAAACATTACAGAGCTTTTCTTGAGACTTTGAACAGGATTTAAGAGCAAATGCTGCAGTTTAGGAAGCTGGCCCTTCGAGCTCTAGGTTTAGCTGTGCTCTTACAAAGTGCTTAACCTTCTACAATTCTCCCTTCTTTTGGGACTTTGTCTCCTATGCCTATGGAAGGACAGGATTGAATTAGACTGAAGATGTACACATAATAGAAGACAAAAAACTAGAATGTCTTCTTAAAGGCAAACCTTATTCAATATCAGTCTTTAAAAACTAAATGACTGGAGTTGCTTGGGTTGAGTTAGAAGGTGGGGCTACAGATGGGAGTAGGGGACAAACTTCCCAAGTCCTGAGTTATATAGCTCACTCCTTCCCTACAGTTGCTTACAGCTCTAGCTAGGCCTAGTGACTCACTGTGTGTACCTTCCAGCTCTAACAGCCTGATTCTGTGGCAATCTGATGTAACCTTGCCAATCCTCCATCCTTTCTTGATTACAGTTTCCATATCGTTAAGTGGAGATTACAGTTTCCTCTCTGACATTTTTTCCAGCCACTCAATGAGATGATTACAAAGCTCTTCGATATCTTTAGGTAAAAGGTTCCTTTGGCTATAATTTGGAGTCATTATAACAGCAATTACTGAACATTTACTATGCACGAAGCAGTCCCTGCTCTGCCCCACCCCGAGGACCATCAACCCAAATTACACAGATAGCGAAAGGCAGTATCGACAGTGAGTGAGTGCTAGGAAAGAAAGACAGCAAGGTGCCTGCTTCGCATGACGTCCGCCTATTCATGCTCACCATCTTTAAATTTAAGCTCGTCAGAAATAGAGAATGAGCCTTTATGCAGCACATTCCAACAGAGAAAGCACAATAAATTGCATGAATTATTCAGGAGTGTCTGCCCTTCAAGTTCTGTAGCATTTCTGATACAAGTTCCCCTCCCCCCCTCCAACCCCATTATGAAGAACACCTGGTTCCTCTCCGTCTAATAGAGGAGAGTAATGCAGAGAAAACACTGGGTGGTCTGAGGAGTTTTTCATGGGGAGGATTTGAACATAGTATCAGTGGGTGAGCAATAAACAAATCTCCACAATGAAATCTTCCCTTTGTGAAACAGGAAATGGCTGTGTCTCAAGAAGATTTCCACATCAGGGGAGTGCCGGCACATGCCATGGTAGTTAAACCCCGCAAAACCGCCAGCCAGGTAAGGCCTGCTTGCCACTCCCTTCCGTTGCCCATACTCCAAAGGAAATGCCCTTCTGGTCCTCCGGTTTTGAAAGTTCACACAGATGGGTCTTTGAATCTCAGCTGTGGAAAATGGGGAAACATTTCCTCCTTATGTGTTAAAATAAGGATTGAAGAAGTTGTCAGTTCTCGATCGCTAGAAGCTCTGCCATGTTCCTCTCTATTCTCCATCCTACCACTAGGTCCCGGTGGAAGGTATTGCAATCTTGCATCAGTTCCCATTCTCATCAGCCCTGCAGAGGATGACTGTCATTATCCAAGAGATGGGTGGTGACCGACTGGCATTCATGAAAGGCGCACCAGAGAGGGTGGCCAGCTTTTGCCAACCTGAGACAGGTTAGTGAATAGACTTAAATTGTGACAAGCAAATCTGTATTTCTTGTCACATATGTAGTCTGTGGAGCCTGTGGCCTGCTGATCACCACCATTGGCTGACTTACTGACATTTCAAACTCAATGCCAACATCAAACTTATTGTTCCCACTTCCTGTATTTTCCAGTTTCCCATATTGAGTAATGATACCCAAATCCTCCTTTTCCTACCCACTTCCTCTCAGCCTGGTAGTTGAAGCACTAAGTGCTTCTGTCTCTCCCTGCAATTGCTTGGATTTAAGCCATGCTCTCCTTCAATTATATTGTTAGTGTACCTTTTACCCAATTAGACAGAAATCCTTAGAGAATGGCTTGAAGTTTAATGTCTGCATGGCCATTGTCTGACACATGGGAGACCTGGATGAAAGAATTTCATATGTTCTCTTTTTTTCATTTTTTTTTTCAAATGCTTTGTTTCCACTTCAGCTTCATTAGACGCTAAGAACTCAGCCTTGACATGTAGTTATATTATAATTCTCACTGACTTGTTTGTATAACTTTTTGGAAATCTGCGTGGGGTTTTTTTTATTTTTATTTTTAGATACAGGTTGGATGTTCGTAAAAATTTTTTTTGTCAATACTAGCTGAGTAAAGATTGTATACTAATCCCATGCTATTTTCTAAACAGTACCAACTAGTTTTATTAGTGAACTCCAGATTTACACGACACAAGGGTTCCGGGTGATAGCACTGGCCTACAAGAAGCTAGAAGCTGACCACCATACAGCTGCCCTAACGAGGTAAAAGGAGAGGGTTGTGACAGAGCAGAATGGTTTGTTGAGAAGAGGTACCAGACTGGGATGGGACTCCAGGGTTCTGGGTGGTGGACTCAGCAACAAACCTTGCTCAATTTTTGTGCACGAAGTGTCTTTAAACATTGGTAAAATGTTATATTAACTACTTGCCTGTTGCTGCTATAAAATACCCAACACTCACAACTTGAAGGACAAGAGGTTTATTTTGACTCATAGTTTCAATCCATGGTCATCTGGCTCCAAAGCCAAAACAAGAAGACAGAGGGGTGTGGCAGAGAGAAAGATGCTCAGTGCGCGACAGCCAGAAAACAGAAAGAGAAGGGAGGAGCCGGGGTCAAGAATATACCCTTCCAGGTGATACCCATAGTGATCTGTCTGTGACCAGGCTCCATGTTTTAACAGCAAGCTAGTTATGATTAGTTACAGAACTAATCCACTTAGGTCTATAGTGCCCACATGACCCAGTTAATTTCCAAGTATGTGACAGCTTACAGGGACATTTTAGACCCAAGCCACAGCACAGGTGTGCAGTCAGTCATCCCTGCTCTGCCCAAGCCACAGATCTGAGGTGGACACTAATCACAGAATTTACTAGAAATATCCATAGGAAATTTAAAACATAATGTCATTTTACAACTTTGCAAAAGCAGACATATGACTATAACCAGTGTTTCAGAGTTTGGAATTGTGGTCATGCCCTTATTTTTTAGAAATTATAATGGATGAGTTGGAAGTAATAAAGCATATCATCCTGAAAATTTTCTTCATAAGAAATATATAGCTTAATGAAACAAATAAATATGCCTTGAACTTACTTAAGCTAGGCAATGTTTGCAGAAATACACAAAAAAGCTTCTATGGGATCAGATTAGGGGAAGTTTTGATAAGCATCCATTAAAGCAGGGATGCTATCAGCTAAAATGGACTGCAATATTTATAAGTTCAACTTTATTTGTTGTGATTTTATTTTCCACTGTTTTTAGATTGCTGTGTTGATTTTATCTTCTATGCCATTTCCAATATTCTGTTAGCAGCCACTAGAGTTTTGCTGTCCTGGAGAAAATCATAGCTCATAGTTCTCATTCAATATGTTAAATTAGGAAGATCTAACACATTTTTTAAACATTATATTCAGCACTCTCTAGATGAAACTGTATTTTAGATTTTTCCTTTAATATACTAAAAAATTATATGTAATATTACCTGTACATCTTTTTTTTTTTGCAAAAAGCAAATACAAAGTCTTCTGATATAATTAAATAAAAGCAAAACATGTATCACAAAAGCAATAGTTCAAGGAATACTCAGTTGTTGCCACTGAAACAAAATGAGTATGTGGTTTACACCTGTGTACAGAGCTCCTGGGGTTGCAGCAGTACAAACACAGACTGATAAGGGGGTGCTACACGGTGTCATCTCAGCTCTGGCAAACCATCTCGCTGTTGGTAACTGTGAAATGGTTTGCAACTCTGGATAAAACTTAGAAAGAAAATAGTGTAATTTCTTCTCAATTTACATACAACTTAAAATTCCTACAAAATTCGCTCATGTGCAAAAATATATACACATTGCTAGGGAAAGAACAATATAAGTTTATAACTGTTTAATACAGTAATGTATATAACAGTGTAGTACACTGTACAGGAAAATAATATAAACAGTATGAATGTAAACTGACTTAGCAAAGCATAATTTGTTAATGATGATGAGTATTCAGGAAAGTCTTCCAAAGGCACGTGGATGTGGCATCATTCTCTCTGTGTTGCTCATATCCTCTAGAGGCAGTTCTGTCCCTCTGAGACTGATGATGTGACCAACCTTCTCACTTCGTGGTTGGGCAGCCTTAGGCCCACAGGGGCAATGGCTCATCTGGAGTCACTGAGTGTTGGAATCCTGGGCCCACTGGACCACTTCTTCTGGGGTCAGTGTAATGCGATCCCTAAAATTTTGGTGAGGACAACCCTATGTATTTATTTGAACCTGTCCAACTCAGTTTTTATAAGTTCTTGAGGGAATTTCACTCAAGTCAAAGCTGAAAGTGAACTTTAATTGTCACACTTTTGGTGAGTGTGTGTTACGGGGGTTTGGATATGACCTCACACTGACATCCCAGGCCTTTTTATCTTTTATTTTGTGACATGTTCTCACTAAGTTGCCAGGCTGGCTTGGAATTTGCAATCCTCCTGCCTGTGCCTTCCAAGTAGGGAGTTACTGGGGTTACAGTCATGTGCCACCATGCCTAGCTAAATGTCACATTTTGTAGCAGAGCACACCTGAGTCCATTGCCAGGGATATAGCACGATTCTGGCTAATATGCTGCTTCTGCTGGTGAACATAAAATATTTGCACAGGAGAGTGCATGCCCTCACCAAAGGTGTTGAAACTAGATTCTCAACCTGGTATAAACCTCATAAAGCTGTTACACAATAGGGTCTGAAATTAAGTAATCAATTTGCTTCTTGTGTCAAAGCCACATTATCACTGTATATACTCTTGAATAAGTGAATTGGCCTATCCCTGCTAATCCTCAGTTAAGACAGAACATTCTTTGTGTTTTCTGTTTTGTTTTATTTGGTGTGGATGAGTGGATGTGTTCCAGCACTGATATGACAATCACTTTGAAGGCTATTAGCCAGCTTTATGAATATTTCTTCCTTTAAAAGTAACTTGGATTTTAAGAACATGAAGCAAAATTAAGGGGATGACAATTTTTCCTCTGTATAACATCACCCTTCATTATTTGTTTTAGATACTTTCATGAGAGGTATAACATTGTAATCCCAACACTGAATACTGTAATTCCTTATAATATTGTAATCCCTTATCTCATCCTCCTCATGGTCTGGAAAATTATATTTGTAATCCCATTGATATGTTATTGGAATCCTGGTGAATTAATTTCAATCTACCACCTCCAGTGCAACCTATGGTGAGAATAAAGACACTAAGACATATTCATAGTTATGGGCAGCCAAGGGGTTCTGAGTCCAGGTGAGGATACACAGAGCAAAAGGTCTTGAACCATGCCTCCCCCAGAATTTATTATCTCATGAAGAAGGGAGTGGCTCAAGGATGAGTGACAGGGAGGATGGCGGAAACTACATGAACAAAGTGAGTTGAGCAGGCCAGGTGGAAAGCAAGCACCTCCAAGCAATATGCAGGGAGAATGATATGTAGAAAGACCAGTCTGCATAACTCAATTAGGGTAGCCTTTGGATGGTATTAGGAAGCTGTTGCTTCAGTTTCTGATATGTGAACTTTTGTGCCCTGGGAAGTCATGGCCTCCTATCTTGTGGCTCGAACCCAGTTGACATGCCTGGAGCTATTTTGCTCTGTCATCCTGCTGTGCTCAACTGTTTTATAGGAACATGGTGTGAGGAAATACGAAGCTGTTGACTGGCCTCAAGGATTACATATCAGTACCTTAGCCAGCCTTATTTGCATTGCTTAGAGATAACTGAAGGGAGAAAATAATAGTATAGCCAGCTTTGTACATACCAGTACATGAAGACGGGGTTTGGTTTAACTAATGCTGGAGCAAATGTTCTGCATGCAAGGGGAGTCTCCCAGGTCGTCTCCTATAGCGTAACATCTGTGCAAGAAGCAGGAAAAGATGGCCTGTGATGCTAAGTTGCCACACCTGAGACCCCTCGGAGATTTATTCCTTATTTCCAGCCTCAGACTAAGCACTTGTGAAAAGAAAACTGATGAAATGTCACAGCTAGCAGAGACCTTGGAAACTGAGAGATGAACCAGATAACCAGACAAAGAGAGCAGTGAGCTCATGGTCACACAGCACGGCTGTGGTTGGACTGAAATTCCAATGTTAGTTTCCTAGTTATTGTTCATTGAACCCTCAAAAGGTCATAGTCTAGAGGAAGTACTAGTGGGAAGGTGGGCCATGGGCTCTGTCTGATGTTTGGCCCTACAGCAATTTTCTTGGCCTCATATTCTACCTGGTGGCTGCCTCATGTAATTCATCTCTAAAAATATCTAAAATCTGAGGCCTGAGTGGGCTACAAGTAAGATTGCAGGACCTAAACCAGACATCAGCTAAGTTATCCTACACAGACCAGCTCCCATGGCTGTCTGACAAACCTTCTCCAATCACTGCCCAGAAATGATTCCTCCTTCTCTCTGCCTTTGTGAGACTCTGACCTGCACATCTGTCATGGTCCTGTTCCCTGCCTTCCCTGTGAGCATGTGGTCATGTCTGATGGCTTCCTTCTGGTTGAATGGGAAATCTCTGGAGCCAGGGCCTGCACCTTCTCTGCATATCCTCTCTCTGTTTTCCTCAGTCCTTTTCCCTTCACTCATTAGGCACTCAGTAAATGCAGATGGGCCTAACAGACTGAGCTCCCAGTGAGGGCCCCGGGAAGGGAAATGGATATTCCTAAGCTTCGTGAGCAAACAGTCACAACAGGCATCAGCATTTGTCCAGGAACACATTTGCTGAGTGCTGCCTCTGTGTGGGCACCATACGGTCACTGTTAAACACAGCATTACATCAGGAAGTCTTGCCTTCAGGGCATGGGGACAGATAGGTGAGGAAGCCAAGAATGATAGTATATTGACAAAAATGAGCTAAACTGAGGTAGAGGTAATATACTGAGGGAGTGATTATTACCCCCTGGAGAAGACTTCAGGAAAGAAGTATGTGAGCTGAGCCTCAAAATACAAGGAGGATTTTGACAGCAGATCATAGGATTTTATAAACTTTTCTGTGAAATAAAAAGGAAAGTCCAATATCAGTGTGGAGCACATGTGTGGACGTGGCTAACCACACAGCATATCCATGGGGAGTGGTCCAACTTGACTGGAGCCCTGGATGGGAGAAAAAATTAGTGATAGATAAAGTAGTTTGGAGCAAATCATATGAAGGCTCAAAACAGGAAACACCATCCTTCTGATATTGCTCTGAGACAAGTAGCTGAAACTGTGTCACTTTCTGATGCCCGGTGGAGGTATTAACTGGTTCCTGGAAACATCATGAATGCTAGCTCATGACCCTGGAGATATGAGATCCAGTGTTGGGTTGCATGGGATGAATTTGGCAGGTGGGCTGTGGTAGATGCTACTTTCATATGTATTTCAGGCAAAATTGGATAGAATTGCAGTCTTGTTCTTGAGTTTGTGTCTAGATAAATGAATCATGAAAGACTCAATGAGTCTCTAATCCCAAATACTCTCCCTTGGACTTGGTCCAGTAGAATGTTCCTGAAGATGTCCTTGTACATGGCACTTTGGGGACCTCACTACTTGCAGAAACATATACAGTCTGTGCAGAGGGGCAGTGCTACCAGCAGAAGCGGAGGGGAAGAAGTGTGGGCTTAATAACAAGGTCTGCTTGTTGACCTGTATTATATACCTCCTCAGGCTAACGTGGTATAGCACTGGTTTCTGGAGAAACTGGCATTTTATCTTTCCAGTGTCTCATTTATTTGGCATAGTGTTTAGTTCCAGTGCTAGAACTCTTCCTGGTGACTAGAGGTGAGGGAATAAAAATCATATAAGCCTAGTGGATCGGAGAGACACTTGCAATCATTTAGGTCATTCTCTACAAAGCTAATGCCAGATTTCTGTTTAGTAGTTGCTCCTTTCCTCTTGAGTCAACCAGAATAAACATTCCTTGTGTCTCCTCCTGGTTTCTTTCTGGCACATAACCAGTGCCTCAGAAACAGAGCTCTGAGTGAGTGGGTGGGTCCATTGTAATAGGGATCTTTTGTCTTTTTAAAGCCTGTAAAGAGGTTATAATGTGCCATTCTTTCTCCCCAGGGAGAAGGTAGAATCCGACCTGGTATTTCTGGGATTACTGATCTTGGAGAATCGATTGAAAGAAGAGACAAAACCTGTCTTGGAAGAGCTCATCTCAGCACGGATAAGGACTGTAATGATCACAGGTACAGGATAAAGTGGACAATGAAAGTAATGAGAACTTAATGTGGAAAGAGACTCATTTAACAGATAGTGTTTATCTGCTATAGGGCAAGGCACCATTTGAGGTTTGCTTTCCTTAAGTTTCTATTGCAGTGGGGTAAAAAAAAATCAATCAATCACCGAATGAATCAATCAATCAGCCAATCAAATAGTTTAATAAATGTATTGAGGTACACAAAATCGGGTGATGTAATATGCGTCTGGCCATCTATTTCAGATGAGGCAGATGAATTAAGACCTGAATGACAAGAAGATATGAGCCATGCAAAGGTGATGATTTTGATTGTCAAATGTGAGAAGATGAAAGTGCTTAGTCAATGTGATCTATAAACTACAGCGAAGGCTTATCATTAAGAAAAACTGTAATTTTGGAGATAAAAGAAAAATGTCGCCCTCTTTATTCCTAATTCCAAACTCTGGATCAAACAAAGGGCCAGAGAGAAGGGATTGCTAAGGGAAATGTATGCTTTTTTTTTTTTTTTAAGGAATACTTTTCCAAGGGAGGAAGGGCATGATGGCAGTGTCTGGCGAACAGCTGGTCATACAATGGCCAAGAAGAAGCAGAGAGAGAAAGGACGAGCCAGGGAGGGAAGTAGACTGTTCCAGCACACCTTCCCAGTGATTCAGCTCTCCCTCCTCTTCCAGCCTGGCCCAGCACCTGACAGCGTATTCAGCTGTGGATTTGTCAATGGATGAATCCACTGAAGAGTATAGCACCCCATGATCGAATTGCCTTCCCTGCACCTGAAAATTTTGGGGAGGATTGTAGATCTAAACCATAACAGGGACCCCTTAGGTTATTATAGGCTGTGAAGGTCTTTGTCAGATAACCGAAACCCAGGCCTGGGCTGTACTTCCCCTGTAGCGATCTCTTACAGGTGGGGGACCTGTAGTGCTGAGGGGAGCTGTGGGCTCCCTGCCAAACATGTACAGCAGCTTCTTTGCTCTCAGGGTTCCGTTTGGCTGTCCAACCTTAGGACCCTGTTCTTTTCCCACCAATCCTGTGCTTTGAGGAGCCTCATATTTATTATGCTGAAACTTGGGAGAAGCCAGCCAAGGACAGTCAGCCAGAAACTGTATTATTTACTTTTTAGTAGTTGCTCTAGGAAGCAGTACATATACCTACCATTTCATGAAGCTTTAAACCAGGAATGTCCCTTACCTGTTCCATATGTTACAGGCGTCATAAATGTGACATACATTGAGAGTCCCCACCACATGTTGCAGTACTATATTTCCTTTCAACAGTTGAGAGTTAAAGAGCATAAGTGAAAAAAATAGTTCTTTCATATTTACCCAGAGCTTTCTCATTTCTGTTGTGCTGTTTTTATTCCTTAAGTAGAAATTAACCTCTAGTATCATTTCCTTTCATCCTGAAGAGCTGCTTTTAGCATTTCCTTTGAACACATCTGCTGGCAACAAATTATGTTAGCTTTCTTTCATCTTAGAATATTTTTATTTATCCTCTATTACCTAAGGATGTTTCACTAGCTCTAGGAGTCAGAACTGAAGGTTCTTTTCTTAAAGTGCTTTAAAGGTGTAGCTCCGCTGTCTTCTTGCCTCCATGGTTTTTGAGTGGAAATGGGTGATAATTTAAATCATTGTCCTCTTATCTGTAATGTGTTCTTTTTCTCCATCTGCTTTTTTCATTAGCTTTGATTTTAGTAGCTTGGTTCTTATGTCTCTGGATGTAGATCCTACTGAATTTTCCCATTTGGGGTTCACTGAGGTTTCTTGTATCTGTAAATCTAAGTCTTACACCATATTTGGAGAATTTTCTACTATTAATTCATCAAGTATTTTTTTTCCCATTTCAGGCTTTCTCCTTTCTTTCTCAGATTCCACTCATCTGAATGGTAGTCCTTTCAATAGCCTTGAGTTTCTTTATTTTTTGCTTAATCTCCTCTTTTCTCCATACTCTATAATTGTTATTGATCAATCTTCCAATCCACTGGACCTTTCTTTTGTCACCTCCATTCTGCTATTGAGTGCATCCTTGGATTAAAAAGAAAAATCAAAATTCTATTGTGTGTAGTTCTTTTTTATCATTTATATATTTGTTTGTTGAGATTTTTTTCCTACCATTTATATATTTCTTTGTTGAGAGCATCTGGCTTTCCAATTGTTCCATGAATATTAATATTTGCCATGTGATGGAGACTTTTAATAACTACCATCTGAGATTTCAACATTCAAGTCATCAAAGGATTGGCAGCTTTTTTTTTTTTTTTTCGGCACCAGGGATCGAACTCACAGCCTCACACCTGCCAGACAGGCACTTAAGGTGCTGAGCCAAACTCCCGGCCCTGGGTTTTTGAGGCAGGGTTGCACTATGTAGCTCAGGCCGGCCTTGCACTCGCGTTGTACCCCAGGCCGGCCTCAAACTCACAATGCTCCGCCTACCTCAGCCTCCCAAGGGCTGGGATTAAAGGTGTGCACCGCCACGCCCGGCTACTATTGTTTTTTTAAAGTTGAGAATTGGTCAGGTATGTCATATTTTTTGTATGTTCTGTACTCTCAACATTTTGGACATTACTCCATGAGACTTAGGATTCTGCTAACATTAAAAATGTTGATTTTTTTTTTTTTTTTTTTTTTTTTTGCTTTAACAAGCAATCATCACAAATTCTGTCTTGCCTATTACAGGAGGTGGCTCCAGTATTCACTTAGATATTAAATCTTCAATATTTTGCTATGATGTCTGGGTTTTCTCTACACAAGGATTAGTTTAATCCTTGAAACTTCTGTTATCCTTGAAACTTCTTTGGGTTTGCTCTGTATGTGGACTGAACTCTGGGTTCAGCCAAAAACTTACATAGTTCAAACACTGAATGAGTCCTCTTTTTAAAGCTCTCATAGTCTCAGAATTCATTGTACCACACTTTACAGCCTATGAGGGATCCTTTTATTGGCTCCTTTGCCCTGACAGATTGGACTTCTTTTGGGTTTTAGGTTTCTGAACAGCTCTGGTGCTAGGGCCTACATTCAAGTCAAACATGAAAGCAAAGAGAAGAAAAGCTGAGAATCTCACACCTTGTAGCTTGATTCTCCAAGGTTAACTCTTTTTCATAGCTTGCTCCTATTTGCTTACTTTTTCAAGTTTTTTGGGTAGTTGCTTTATGTTTTGTGTTTAAGAGTTTTCAATTATAATTAATCAAAAATGTAGATTACAGTAGGTTTACTCCACCCCAACTGGAAATGGAACCTCCAGATACAATATTAACCCTAAAGGGTTTCCTAAATGTTCATGAAGCTCTTAACAAATGTGAAATAGATTTGAATTCTGCTTTTTTAATTTTTGCTGTTCCATTCTGGCAAAAATGCACTGTTAGGTCATGAAGTAACCTGATGAGAAGGAGCAGGAACCAGAAAAGAGATCATGAAATGGCAGCCTAGGACTGAAAAAGTCCCTAGAAATTATTTCTCTTTACACCTAAAATAAGAACTGAACTCTCCAGCCTGGCTTTCCAGGCTCTGCACTATGCTTCTATCTCTTCAGTCTCACCTTGGGATGCTCTTCCTTTCTTCTAGGTGACAATCTTCAGACTGCAATAACAGTGGCCAGAAAGTCTGGGATGGTTTCTGAAAGCCAGAAAGTCATTCTCATTGAGGCCGAAGAAACCACTGGATCCTCATCAGCATCCATATCGTGGAAATTAGTAGAAGAGAAGAAACACGTTGTGTGTGGGAAACAGGTATACTGGACACAGATCCGCTGTATCACCTGACTTCTTACACTGTGTGGGCGATTGACAGGTGTGATTGGCAGAAGTGTTGAGATGACCTGAAGCCTACACACTTCTCCAGACGTGTTGCAAATATGTAGTTCAATGAACCCAATTATATCAGTTTTTCACACTGTTCCTACTGAGCTCCAAGATACAGGCTTTCTTGGGTACCAGAAAAAATCCATTCTTTTACACTTAAAAAACTTGTTAGTTTTGTGTGAGAAGGAGTATAATAAGCAGAACTGCGAATCTAATTTCCCGTTTCTCCCCTGGCTCGTCAGCCACCCCGTGGGCTCAAAGGGGATTTAGTTCCTGGGAGAGACACTGCTGTGTGCATTGTGAAATCAGACTATGTCTTCGGGGAGGGGAGAGAAAACATTTTATTTATTTATCTCTATTATTGTCAGTAGCCTATTTCCATTGTGTCCTTGTGGAATAATACTAATTCTGTAAGAAAAAAATAGTAAGCTCTCACTTAAGGGAGAGATCTGTTAAGCTGTAGTATTTTTATAGTTTACACTTGAAATGTGTGAAATGCACTGTTCTCTGGGACTCACCGAGATCAAAGCAGTATAAGAACAGGACACCAGTAAGTGTTATTCTCTTATTCACTAGTGGCTCTGATATGTGAGGACTGATCCAGCAAAGAGAAAGTACTTCTCTGAGGAATCGGGGCTGGCATGCGACTTTAGAAGATGGACCCTAGTCTGTCTTTGTTCCCTTCTCTCAGATGTGCTTGTCTTAACCACTCTCTCAAGTGGAAGACTGTCAAATAATTGTCTCTTGCTTTGCAGGACAATTACATTAAAATCGGGGAAGAAGTCTATAATAATGGCAAAGAAGGAAGCTACCATTTTGCCCTAGATGGAAAATCCTTTCAAGTTATAAGTCAGTATTTCAGCAGCCTCCTGCCAAAGGCAAGTTATGAGAAGGCAGAGGTCTCTCAGAGAAGATGCTGTGGTACCATTTCTAGAATATGGTCCTAAACAACTTCAAACTAGCACATACACAATTACTTTTGTATATCATACGAGAGGTAGATATTTTTTAGGAGAGGTTACTATTGTCTTATTTCCTATTAGATTTATAATAAATAAACTTGATTGGTCAGTTTTTCCACCATCTACAAGATTGAAGTATCAGTGATTTTTCAGATCATAAGGATTGATTTTAGGTAGATTTCACTATATTGCCAATAAAGGACCTCATAGAGGAAATCCTGCAATTATATAGGAAGGCAGGCCAAGAATAAAAGAACTCCATTTGGTTTTTAATAAAGGAGCTCTATACTGAGGAAAGCAAGATTTAGAACTTTTCTGATGAAGAGCAAGCCCACGGTAGATAACAAATCTGCCAAAGAATAAAGATTTTGAGTGCACACTAAGCTGTTTACTGCCAAGAAGAGCATGGCACATACACATGAAACACAGAAGAGTTTAGCTGCTGTAGAAAGAAGTTTAGGAGAATAGAACTGGTATAGGTTTTTGTACCCTTAAATTATCCATGTTCCATAGCTCAAAGTAGCTGAGTTTCATAATTGGTCAAGGCTGGCTGGTGTGATTAAGTCAAAGATCAGAGATAGTCACTAGGCTGTTTTTCAACAACTTCTGAACAATTTTTTGAGAATCAGTTGTTTCTTTTTCTTGTCCTAAAATCCTGACCTCTTGCTTTGCTGTAGTTTTCCTGACTCTACTGGTCTGAGATTTCATTAAGCTCCTGATTTTTCAAGACCACATGCTCCAATGGTTGTTGGGTTAGATTCCTGTTAATCATTATTTTCATAAACTTTTTATTAAGAAATTGCATTTACTGGTTTTTGGTATTTGCTGTCATTTAACTGATGACAAATGTCTCAAAGTCTGTCTGAAAATCTATAAAAGGATTCCTTAGAAACAAACATTTTTTTATTCATGGTCATCATCATCTGGCCAGTGTTCTGTTGTCAGGTATTTCACATATGACCAGCTGTTGTGATAACATATTTCCTTTATTTGGTTTCATATAGATACTGATCAATGGGACGATCTTTGCAAGAATGTCTCCTGGGCAGAAATCCAGTCTGGTGGAAGAATTTCAGAAACTGGAGTATGTTCTTTGACAATTCAGATGGTGTGAACTGCGTGGTGGCTTGGCAGTAAGGGGGAGTATCAGAGGTACAGGGAACCGGTCAGTTTGTCCAGGGCAGTGGTTTTTACCATGGCTACATGAAAAAATAGTGAAGCCAGTAACTTGCCATCCAGAGAGTCTAATTTAATTAATCACAGGGGGCTTGTCTATCAGTATTTAAAAAGCTCTTCACATAGAACAATTTTGCAACTAAAATTAAGAAACACTGGACTAGAATATAAAGGGTATGAAAAGATATGGTGAGAAATATCACTGGAAATGTGATTTGAGCTCTGTCCCTAAAGGTACAATGAGAATTGAGAGTATTTTTATAAGCTATCATCACAGTTATAATATAGGGAGATTCATATGATAAGAAATGTGTAACCCCCGGATATTAAAATATTCTTGTGCTGAAGCATCCTTTCCAGCCTGAATCAAAATAAAACAAAAGCACTAACACAAAGGGATTCCACTTTAGATGAAATAGGCAGTTCAAATAGAATGACTGTCATTTGGAGCCCCCTATTTCCTATAATTGGCCCCCCATGGGTTAGTAATGCAGAGCCACATCTGCAGGACTCCCACTCCTTGCCATCTTCCTACCCGTGTATAGTCATTAGGAAAGCATTTCCATTCAGAAAGCCCTTTCTTCTCTACTTGGCTGGAAACCAGTTACCTTCCAGCAGTGTGGAAGAGAAGTACAGTGTGTCCTGTGAGTGCTGTCAAATGCTTGTGCTTTGAGTAGCCAACTGTCCATAATCTTTTGTCAACAATTCCACAGGGAAGTATTCATCCAACCTCAAAAAGCCACCCTAAGCCAGCATGGTGGCGCATGCCTGTAATTCTAAATACTTGGGAAGCTGAGATGGGATGATTGAAAGTTCAAGACAGGTTGATTGAAAGTTTCTTACTGAGACCTTGTCTCAAAATAAAATTTTAAAAGATCTGGGGATGTAGGGTAGTGGTAGAGCGCTTATCTCACATGTGTGAAGGTCTGGGTTCAATCTTTATTTAGTACAGGGAGAAAAAAAAGCCATCCTGAAATAGGGTTGTGCTTTCTTTCTTTGGCTTTTTGGCCTAGTATATTTTCCCGCAGGAGTTCCTCTTGTGTTAGTATTAACAACACCAACAACTAAGAGTTGCTTATCGCTTTAGACATTACAAAGTCTTTCCCAAGGAGAATCTTGGTTGATACTCATAACGTTTTGTAGAGGAGGAAAATGGTGGCCAGAATGGTAAGATGATAAGGTGAAAAATCTAGATCTTCTGGTTTCAAAAGCTGTCCTCTCTCCTCTGAGTTATGATATTTCGTCACTGGGACACGTACCATTGCTATTCCTCATGATGGATAGATTGATGCTGAGGATTTAGGAGAGGGTTTCACCAAAGCCACAAGCACCCCTATTTTAGAGCTGAGTAAGTGGCTTCCTAAGCTGCACAGTGCAGTGTCTACATAGACAGTTGGAACCAGGCATGATGGGCTGGATTTCTTAACCCAGAGTAAATGCCACTGAGTCACACTTTACTTTCAACCAGACTCTAGGGAAACTCCCTTAAAATAAATAAGTTTAAACTCTAAGAAAGGTTGGTCACCATGCCCTTTTTAAATAAGAAAAATTAACTGGTAACATACTTTTGATTTCTACAATTCACATGGTTCCCTTTTAGTTACTTTGTAGGTATGTGTGGTGATGGAGCCAATGACTGTGGGGTAAGTAGCCTGCAGCTGGAGGGGCCATAATCTCCCAAGAGTCCTTATTTGGAGTTCTTTAGAGATAATACCTGCTGGGCTGTGCACCATTGCTGTTCCTCATGATGGATAGATTGATGCTGAGGATTTGGGAGGGTTTCACCAAAGCCACAAAATGAATCAGTGGTCAAGAGAGGGTAAATGAGGTCGGACTTGGTTCTGCACTTCTCTTCTTTAGCTAGGTGTGCCAGTGTCGTATCTTTCTTATGTGGCAAGCAGGGTAAAATCTGCATGTCTTTTAGTTAGTGTTGGGGTGCAAAAGCCAACCTGAGGCCAGCTCAATTTGCCTTTTCTTTATGGCCTCTGTTGAGATGTGTGTGAGCCTACATAGGCAATAAGCCAACTCTTTGCTTTTAGGCTTTGAAAATGGCCCACGTGGGCATCTCTTTGTCAGAGCAGGAGGCATCTGTGGCCTCACCTTTCACTTCCAAGACTCCAAACATCGAGTGTGTCCCTCACCTCATCAAGTAAGTAGCACTTCGCTCAGCATTATTTTCTCACTTGACTTTTCAGTGCAGATAACACTTTCTGCTAGGAAAGACCAGGGAAGCTTTATGTTCCCAGTTGTAGAGAGTGCTCTGCAGGAAAATGCAAAAATTCTGGTACTGCCTAATGACTCCTCAGCAGTTACAAACACCCCTGGAGGCACACTGCCATTTCTAATGAAAGTCATCGATTAGATTATTTTTAGAGGATTAGAATCGGAAACTTGTTGCAGATTTGAAAGTGTGAATCGTCCCCCCGTTTCTAAAGTGCATCTTCTTAGGTCTGCTTTTCCTCTTGCCTCTTTCTGCATCTTTGTGGTATCCTTCCCATCCCCACTTTATTCATTGTTGCTGCTACCACTAAAATTTGTCTTGGCGTTTTATCTCCCCTTCCCCCCATACGCGTTTGTGCTACATTTTGTTTGACAGATTCAGATAATTAGCATTATGGCAGCTCTTGGTTATTATACACAGCATGTGTTTGTATTTAAAACATGATTTGAACTCTAGCATCTTATACTTCAAAACAACCTGAAAATGTAGGAATGCTTGTTTTTTCCTTTACAAATAAATAAATCGAGACTCAGAGAATTTAACTGATATGCACAAACCCACACAGCCATTTAGGGTTAGAAATTGTCTTACAGTTGAGTTGTTTGAATGTGTTTTATCTACAAATACTACACTTTTTCTACCATATAAAGTAATGATTTGGTTAGTTCCTTTCATTTAAAAATGTTTTTTAATATATTTGATAAACATTTATTGAATGGGCGCTCAGTACTAAGATCTAAGGAACATAAAGAGTACTTACTGATTTTGAGAAATGCTGTTGGGGAAATAAACAAATGGCAGTGTGAAAGGTAGTGAGGTGACTCTGGAGGGGAAGAATCATCTGCTTCAGGCAGAGTGACTTGAGAAAACTTCTGTAAGAGGGGAAGAGTGAGAAGACATCATCTGGGTCACAGCAGTAGCAGTAACAGCTTCAACAGCATCCTGATATAGGAAAAGAAAAAAAAATCTGATTGGACTCTCAGGAAATAATTATGACCATAAGTAAATTAAAACTGCATTTTCTCTCAAATGAAATAAAAAGAAGTGATATTTAACAAGTCACCTATTTTATGCTTTACATATGCACTATTTCCTCAAAGTCAGCCAACGGTAGTACAAAGGAGCAAGTTCAGTATGTCCAGTCTATTTCAACTTGATGAGTGATTAATTTGAGTATGCGTATCATTTTAGTTCTAGTTTTAGAAGAAAAACCCTAGGACTGCCAAAGTGAAATTGGAATCAAATGTTTGCCACACTTCTGCATGAAGATAGCTCCCCACTTTATTTATACCCCCTGGTTTGCATGAAGAAGCTTGGACAAGGGCAGTGACTTCCAAACACATCAGCCTGTAGGTGTGAGATCTGGGACCAGCTCCTAAGTTTTCTGGCCCTGAGAGCAAGAGCTGATGCGATGCTTACAGAAGGAACACGTGCAGCCACAGATCTGGGCTCTATTATCAGGTCAAGGCTGAGGACTTTGGCCTAGGGAATTGATCCTTCCTGAGCATCTAGTCATAGCATCCATATCCAGTTCCCACTGACTCAAGGCTGTCCGGGCTGTCAAGCAGGCACTCCCAGTATCAGACTTCTGATTGTTTTTCTCTTGAGATCATCTGAACATCACAAAATAACTAACCTGGTTTTCCTTCATCACTTTCACTGCATTCCTTTTCTTACACAGGGAAGGACGTGCAGCTCTCGTCACTTCATTTTGCATGTTTAAGTACATGGCTCTGTACAGCATGATTCAGTATGTTGGCGTTCTGCTGCTCTACTGGGTATGACTTGGGACCTAGCCTCTTGGTTAGTGAGAACCAAAACAAGTGGTGGTGCATGCTCAGTTGGCAATGTCTCTTTGAGGAAGAGTGCAAATAGGATGTCTAGGCATCAAGAACCTCCATGCTTCTCAGAAGGCTGAAGCAGGAAGATCACAAGTTTGAGACCAGCCTGGGAAACTTAGAGAGACCCTGCCTTAGAATAAAAAATAAAAAAAGGTAGTAGTTGAGTCACCCTGGACTCCATCCTCAATCCCTAATATGAGGATATATATATATATATATATTATATATATATACACACATATACATATATATAGCCTTAAAGTTTTTTAGTACATGTTTGCAGTATGTAATGATTACATTTCTTGTGTAGAGTTGGAACATATGCGTAACACATCTTCATTTCTTTTTTCATCCCTTTCCCCTTCCATCCCTCCGCCTTCCCTCCTTCTCTTGATCTTCTTCCCATTTGAGAAAGATCTGTCTCTCTACTTCCTATTAGTGGTGTTTTATTTTGGTCTTTATTTATAATTTGGAGTTCTCATTAAAGTTTTATAAAATAAATCAGAAATAGAGATACACAGGAAAATATGTTGATGCCAATTCTCTGACTCTCTGGCTCAGAAACCCTCTATCTAGTGGGCAGCCTAGGGTGAGAATTGAATATACCATGTCCATGCTCACTGTAGCTTTCATCTGCAAGGAGTCGGTCTCCCTCTCCAGTTCTGGTGTGGCTCTACTCTGGCATAACAGTCATGAAAGGGATAATTTTTACACTGGGTGTTAACCCAGCATCTCCACTGAGTTTCATTGATTGTTAGTATTTGCCAACTTCAGTGGTATAAATACATTCCTCACAGCTATTTATGTGTCACTGAATGAGGAATGGGAAAGCGATGTACTCTGTTGAGATGCCCTTCCACAGTGCTTGCACCATATACATGCGAGAGTGGTAATCTCAAGAGTATGGGTAACAGTAAGGTGTAGGAAGATAATTAGGAAACACTGAGCTCTGAGTATTTATTTACTTTGTTTTTAAAATAAATTATTTAACAACACTTTTGCACAGTTTAAGTTTTTATATTGGCTATATTTAATACTCAGCTCAAAACTTACCTACAAATTTAACAATTGATTTTCCAAAGTACAAGCCAGTAAACCCCTGGTTATCTGAATATAGGGATTTGAAAATTGGCATATAATACTACAAAAATACATATGTGCTGTGAGGGTTTTTATCATTTAATAGGATATAAAAGGACAGTTGACGTGTATATGGTTTGTGAATCCAATATGTTAACTAATTCTTAATACTAACACCAAGAAAAAATCCACTTGTCATTTAGCAATCTAGATTCATTTTTATTTCTTACCCTCCTTCTCTTAAGCTAAGGTTTTAGTTCTACTGCTTTCAGATTACCTATGTATTCTCATACTGATAAGTGGGCTAGATAAGGGTTGGCTATTTTTGGGAATGTGGCTCTATTTTATAATCTGAATAACACACTATGTTCAGACCTCCAATTAAACAGTACTTACAAGAAGCAAGTTTCTTGAAGTAGTCACACCTGACCACTTTTTCTTGAGAGTATCAGTTTGCTTTATTAGAACTTTCTAATATCTAGTAACACTCAAGTATATAAATTGTAGGTTCAGTTGTCCTCACTGCCCATCAGTAAAAATAAGGTGTGATGACCATGTTATTTACCCTGTCTTACCATTGAGAATGGGTGCTTCGATTGTGTAAGATCAAACCCCAGGTTTTCTGGTAACAAACAGAAAACAGAGCAGAGATGTCTCTCATAGAGGGAGATATTCTCTTCCTCAGAGGGTACGTACTGATGCACAGGGACTTTGGCTGATAAAGCACATGACAGAAGCCCTCCTGGATTGGAGAGGGCTTCTACAGGCTTGCATCCTTCCACCACGCCAGCTCTCACCAAACCAAACAGGCCCTTGACCTCGTCATCTCCTTGGTAATCTACTTGAATAATCCTGTTTTATGGTGAGAATACAAATGCAATTCATGTCAGACTTTATCCAAAAGGTCATAGCTGTTTTGATCTGCTTTTCTTTTCAGGAGACAAACAGCCTTTCAAATTACCAGTTTCTGTTTCAAGATCTGGCCATTACAACCATTATTGGTGTAACAAGTAAGGCACTTTTAAAACTTTCTTCTTAGAGGAGCTCCAGAGAAGGAGGGAGGGAGCAAGGGAGCAAGGGCAGAGAGGGAAGGGAACAGAGAGAGAGCCTTGTGTTTAACTGTTGATAGAAACACTAGTGATTTTGCTCTTTTCCGCAAAATATAGAGCTTCCATCACTGGACACTAAGTATATAAATGAAAAAAGTACCTTGAAAATCAGGAACACTGACTTCAGTGTGCTTCTCGGTATAGTTGTAGTTGGGTTGTGCCCACTTTATAGAAGCTAAATGGCCCATATGTTTCTGATTTGCACATCTTAGCTTCTCGGCATTGAGAATGGACCTTAAAAGTAATCTTGCTGTTAGACTCCTCCTACTTCCCACTTTCTAGTGAATATGCAAATGTTTTCCACTTTCCCTGCTTAGGGAAATTTTTAATTTATGATGTAATTTTCAAACCTATTTTAAGTGCACTTCAAAACTGAGAGGAAGGTGCAGAGATTCCCAATACATTCTTTGTCCCTACACACACAGGTCTCCTCCCTTATCAGCATCTCCTGTCCCCTGCGGTGTACATTTGTGGCAAATGATGAACCTACACTGACTCAGCATACCCTCCCAAAGCCAATGGTTTACACTGAGGTTCAGCTTTGGTCTTCTACATTCTATGAGCTAGGAATACGTAATATGACATGTATTCGTGACTGCAGTGTCATACTGGGTATTGTCACTTTCCTGAGAATTTTTGTGTTCCGCTTATTTATCCTTTCATCCCCCCGCCATACCTTCTGGAAATCACTGTGACCATTTCACTGTCTCCAGAGTTTTACCTTTCCCAGAATGCCCTAAAGTTGGAATCATGCAGTATGCAATCTTTTTTGGGGTTGACTTCTGTCACATAGAGACATGCATTTGAAGTTCCCTCATGCCTTTTCATAGATGACAGCTCCACTCTTTGTAGTGCTGAGTAATATTCCATTGTTTCCATGCTACAGTTTATGTATTCACTTCCTGAAGGACATCTTGGTGCTTCAAGATTTTGTAATTATGAATGAAGCTGACGTAAATGTCAGTGTGCAGAATTTTGTGTGAACTTCTCAACATCACTAGGTACACACCCAATAGTGAGGGTGAATTGTGTGGCAAGAGTATGTTTGGTTTTGTAAGAAACTATCAGACCTCAGTCTTCAAAAGCAGCAGGACCATTTTGCTTTTTCCCCAGTAGTGGGTGAGAGTTAGTGTTGCTCCACAACCACTATAGTCTTTGGTGCTGATGATGTTCTGGGTTTGGGACATTTAAATAAGTGTGTGGCGATTCCACTTGTGTTTTCAACCCTACTTCCTCCTACCTTTGAAAGGATTTTGTTCTTGTAGAAATGTTTTTCTCAACCATCAACCTTCTCTCCTCTCCTGGCTCATTAGCATCAGCATAAATGAATGCTTTCAGATATTCTTTCTTTAAAAGTTACTCCTCGAACCTAAATCCATTTCTACCTACAGGTCCTTTATTATTAAACGTCTCACTTTTTCCATTTCCCATCTTTAATTTTTTTTGCCATTCTAGTTCCTTTCATCATATTCTAATACTCGAAGATGTGAATTTGAATGTTGTGCTTGTGTTGTTGTTTGGTGGGAGGCAGTGGTGTGTTTGCTAATATTTAACAACTAGGCCTCCAAAAAATTAAATATATATACATATATGAGTTTATTATAAATTTTACTGAAAACGTTACTGTGTAGTGTGAAATTTGTAAATAATAAAAATGTGCAATACTCTTTATTGTAAAATCCACACTGCCAATTGATTCTCATAGAATGTTTTCATTGAATTTTGTCAAACTCTTGTGTCTATAGTAAACTTATAACTATAGTTTACTACATAGTCAATGACTACAATTAGTTTCAACATATATGTTGGTTGATAGTGTTCTTCAACTGAACGAATCAGATAAAAGTCAAACAATAAAGACTTGTGTTGAAAATCCATCAGCAATGTGAACAAATTATTTGTTGAGTCAACCAGTAGTTCTTGAAAAGGTATATTTTCTCGATTTTTAAAAAAATATTCACCATGCAATGACTATTATTATGACACATTTTAAATCTTCATTATTAGCCTCAAAAACATAGATAAGGCTAAATATAGTAAAATAATTAGGAAGTTATCAGTTTTGGGTTTTCTTTAATATGTATGTATTTATTTACAAATTTATATAATTTACTTTTTTAGACTCATAATGTGCACTGTATTTTAAAAAATTTTTAAATTTTTATTAGTACATGTTTACAGTGCATAATGATTCCATTCATTGTGTGGAATTGGTGCATGTATGTAGCACAATTTAATTCTTATATCTTCTTCTCCTCCCCTTTCTCTCCCTTTCTTCATCTCTTCATCCCCTTTCTATCTGCAAAAGATCTATTTCCTATTTCCTAATATCTATATTTGATTTTACTCTCCCATTTATTTATACTTTGGGTTTCTCATACAAGAGAAACCACGTGATATTTAAGCTTGGGTGTTTGATTTGTTTCACTTTTGTTGTGGTTTAGTAACATCTGCTTTTAGTAACTAACTTGCAATTTTAGCAGGAGTTGGTTCTTAGGCATCAGCTCCAGCCATCTATCAGGGAGTGTACATGTTACTGACACATCACAAAGATACATATTTTTCATGGCCTCTTCTATAAGTCTTGCTATTGCATGTTCCCTGCTCTGTCTTCTCATCATAATCTTAAAAACTATCATGCTAGTTTAGTTTAGAAACCTGTTCCAAAGTTCAAAAGAAGATGTGCAAGTGGACCAACTGCTAACTGAGGTTCACCCTCCAGTTCCCCAAGACTGCTTTTGTCAAGGCCCACAAATGTCCTTCCTGCTCCTGCGACAATGGCCCCTTATCCTGCTAAAACCTCCACAAACTGTCAGCTAATAAATCTTCTCTCCCTTACCTTGGGGCATGGGGTATTTTGTCTCAGCAACAAGAAATGTAACTAACACATCTGGGAATAAGTTTCATGAAGAATGAAAAGATGTATACAGTGAAGTTTCAAAAGTTTTTTTGATGAAACTTAAAAGGATTTAAATACACTGAAAGACACCCATGTTAATGAACTAGGAGACTTAATATTGTGAAAATGTCAATATTATCAAGGTGATACTCAGATTCAATGCACTCTTCAGGATGTGGGCTTTTCTTTTTTGGTAAGGTTTTAATTACATTTTCAATTTCATTAATTGAAATTGGGAAATTATTTGAGGTTGGGATATTCAGCAGTTTTACATATTCTTGATCCAGCTTTGGTAATTCATAGGTTTCTAGGAGTCTGTCCATTTCTTCTGTGTTATCAAATCTATGAGAGTAAAAGTTTTTGAAGTAGGTATTGATGATCTTCTGTATTTCCTCATGGTCTGTAGTGATTTCACTCTTTTCATTCCTTATTGCATGAATTTGAGTTTTTTCTTTCCTTTTTTTAATTAGGTTGACTAGGGACTTATCAATTTTATTCTATCTTTCAAAGAACCAACTCTTTGATTTATTGATTCTTTGCATTGTTTTCTTAGTCTCTATTGTGTTAATTTCTGCTCTTATCTTTATAATTTCCTCCCTTCTTTTGGCTTTTGGCTTGATTGCTCTTCTTTTTCTAGATGTTTGAGGTGTAGCATCAGATTGTTTATTTGTGTTCATTCTGTCCTCCTGATATGGGCATTCATTGCAATGAATTTCCCTCTGAGAAGTGCTTTCATTGCATCCTACAGGTTCTGGTAAGTCCTGTTCGTATTTTCGTTTGCTTGTAGATATTGTTTAATTTCTTCTTTAATCTCCTCTGTGACTCACTGATTGTTCAGGAGTGTATTATTTAATTTTCATATGTTTATGGAGTTTTTGCAGTTTCTTTTGTCACTAATTTCTAGTGTCATGGCACTACAATCAGATAATAAATGTGGAATAATTTTGATTCTTTTGCATTTATTTAAGCATGTTCTATGGGCTAGTATATGGTCTATTTTAGAGAATGTACCATGTTCAGTTGAAAAGAATGTATATTCTGATGTTGTTGGGTGGAACACTCTGTACATATCTACTAAGTCAATTTGTTTACAAGTTTGATACAGTTCTGCTATTTCTTTGCTGATTTTCTGTCTAGTTGATCTGTCTCTTTGTGTTGATGGGGTGTTAAGGTCTCCCATTATAATTGTGTTATTGCTTTATTTGATTTTTCATTTCTATTAATATTTATTTTATATAGCTGGGTGCTCCCATATTTGGTGCATATATATTTAAGATTGTTATCTCTTCCTCATGAAGTTTTCCCCTAACTAGTATGTAGTGACCTTCTTTATCTCTTTTGATCATTCTGGGTTTGAAGTTCACATTGTCTGAAAACAGAATAGCTACCCCTGCTTTTTTTTGGGTTCCTGTGGCATGGGGTATTGTTTTCCATTCTTTGACTTTCAATCTATGAATTTTCTTCTGGGTTAAATGGGTTTCTTATATACAGCATATGGTGGGATGCTGTTTCTTAATCTGCTCTGCCAGTCTGTTTCTTTTAATTGGTGAATTGAGGCAATTTAAATTAATAGTTATAACTGATACATATTGGTTTATTTTTGTCATGTTATCTTTCTGCTGTTGTTTCTTTACCTTTCCCCTCTGTTTAATTGTTTGCCTTGCCTTCTGGTTTTGTTCTGTTGGTGTTCTTGAAGTCAGAGTTACTTTTATGCCTATCTGGAATATCTTTCAATATTCTTTGCAGAGTTGGTTTGGTGGTCATGAAGTTCTTCAGCTGTTCTTTGTCATGGAAGTATCTTATTTCTCCATCAATTTTGAAGGGCAGTTTTGCAGGGTACATCAATCTGGGTAGGAAGTCATTTTCCTTTAGGATTTGAAATATCTCACTCCATGCTCTTCTTGATTTCATTGCTCATGTTGAGAAGTCTGCTGTGATTCTGATGGGTTTTGCCCTATAGGTGATCTGTCTCTTTTCCCTAACAGCTTTTAATATTCTGTTCTTACACTGAATTTCTGGGATGTTGATTATTATATGTCTGGGTATAGATTTATTTTGGTTATGGCTAATTGGAGTTCTCTATACTTCATTTATCTATATGTCAGTTTCCTTTCCCATATTTGGGAAATTTTTGGCTATTATTTCTGTAAATAGTCTTTTGATATTATTTGTGCTGTCACCTTCTTTTTTGTTCACACCTATCAATCTTATGTTGTTTTTCCTTGCATCATCTTGCAACTGTTGAACTGTTACTTCCTGATTCCTTGTTATTTTTAAAAGATCTTTTCTTTCTTGTTCACTAGTTGCAATCTTGTCACTGAGGTCTGAAAGTCTATCTTCACATTCATTTGTGGCAGTTTTGCCAGCTTTCAATGGAGATTTTGATTTCCTGGATATCTCTTTGCATCTGTTTCATGCCTTCTGTGTCTTTCTTATATTGTTCATTCAAGGTTTTTATCTTTTTGCAGTGCTCCTCAATTTTTTTTAAGTATGTCTTCTTTAGAGGTGTTCAGCATTTCTTTTATTATGTTTATCATTTCTTCTTTTATTTGGGAGATTATTTCTGATCTGAGTTTCTTTATAGCTTCATGGACTTGTTTCTTTACTTCAGTTGCTATCATTTCATAAGTTTCAGGTATGTGGCTTACAATTCCTTCTATGTCCATGTCTCCTAGGCTTGTTTGGGATGGACTGGAGGTTTGAGATTGCATTTTGCTGTTTTTGTCATTTTCCTGTATTCCCCCGGAGAAGCTGAATGCAAGATTTCAGTTGCTTCCTGGGTTGAAGATATCTGTTCCTGCTGCAGGGTGTTTCCTCAGTTGAGTGGGGGTCATTTGTCAGGCTCTACCAGATCACTGGTGGCACTTAAAGTCTTCTCAAATGTTGAGAGTATGCTGGGTGCGCCTTCAGCACACCCACGTTGTCCTCCAAAGCTCCCCAGCTATTTGAGGTTGCTGGGCAGGACTGTGCCAGGTTCTGAGTGATATATCAAGGGTGAACATCTAGATGGAGAGCACTGCAGACCTTCAGCTCAGGCCAGATGGCACACCAAAGCTCCCCAACTGCTTGGGGTTGCTGGGTGTGGCCCTACCAGGTTGCAAGCGAGGTGCCGAGCTTGCACGACTGGATGGGGTTTGCTGTGTAGGCCTTCGGATCCCACCACAGAGTGCAGGCGGTTGCCCAGCCACTTGGGGCCACTGGGCAAGGCCCAATAAGGTCCCAAGGGACCTATGCAAAGGTCCCAGGCTGATTGGGCACACTAGGCAGGTCCCTACCAGGTTTCAGGAAGGGTACTGAGCTTGCATGGCTGGATGGAGTTCACTGTGCAGGGCTTTGGCTCACACCACTGAGTGTGGGGGGTTCCTTGGTCACTTGGGGTCACTAGTCGGGGCTCAACCAGGCCCTGAAGGACCTACCTGAAGGGCTCAGGCTGATTGGGCACACTGGGGGGATCCCTACCAGTTCCGAGAGGGGTGCTGAACTTGCATGGCTGGATGAAGTTCGCTGTGCAGGGCTTCAATTCATGCCACTGAGCGCAGGCAGTTCCCCCTCTTTTTAAAATTTCAAAAACAAAAACAAAAAATTTTAGAGGGGGGGTTCTGGGAATTGAACTCAGGACCTCATGCTTGCCAGACGGGTGGTGTGCCACTGAGCTTTATCTCCCACCCTAAATACACACCTTTAATCCCAGCATTACACGCTCTAGATTCCGTCACCTCTGAAAAAGCCATGTAATCACATGAGGTTTTGGCAGACATCTAGGCACAATCCATAGCATTCACAAATCAAAGCATCAAAATATCTCCATTTTTGGATGCTTTTGTAAATGAAATATGTTCTTAATTTCTTTTTTGATTTGTTCATTGTTGATGTACAGAAATACTACTCTTTGTGTGTTGATCTTGGTCTTCCATCACTGCTAAATTCTTCTATTGAGTATGGTATTTTTCTTGTGGACTTTTTGAAATTTTTAGCGTACAAGATCTTGTCATCTGCAAATGAAGATAGTTCTACTTCTTTTGAACTTGAATGATATTTATTTCTTCTTTGTTCTTGTCTAATTTCTTGGGGTAGAACTTGCAGTATACTGGTGAATGAAGTATTGAAAGTGAATATCTTTGCCTTCTTTATAATCATAGGGACAAAGCTTCCAGTATATCACCCTTGAGTTTGACATTAGCTGTAGGTATTTTTTATTACGTGCTGTGCAGTTGTGGAGATTACAGGTAACAGTCAATTCATGATGATCTAGTTTAAATGAATAGTTTAATTTTAGAAGCATGTGAAAACTGCTCTTTTTTTAGCTCTAGCTCCCTCTTTTGTGTTGCTGATATTACACATTACATCTCTATCCATACTGTACTCAATAACATAGATATATATTTACTTTTATTGTGCATTTGTCTTTTAAATCATGTTGGAATAAAAAATAAAATTACAAACCAAATATACAACAATTCAGCTTTTATATTTGCTTATTTTGTTGCCTTTATTGGAAATTGTTTTTCATAGGTGTTTGAGTTACTGTTTAGTGTCTTTTCATTTCCTTTATGTAGGTTTAGTAACTAATTCAACCTTCATTTATTGAGAATTTCTTGATTTCTCTTTCAATTTTGAAGGATAGTTTTTCCAGGTATAGAATTCTTGGTCACTGGAATTTTCTTTTCTTCTAACACTTTCAATATGTCATCATGTTGACCTTGGCCCCCAGGCTTTCTGATAAGACATTAGTAGTGAAGATCCTTTGTGGGTAATGAGTAATTTCTTCCCTGTTGCTTTTAAAATTCCCTGTCTTGGCTTTTCCTAGTTGGATTATAATGCCTTGCTGCAGATCTCTTTGGCTTTAACCTTTTGGAATTCTTTGCGTTTATTGCATGTGCAGATTAGTGTCTTACTGAATTTGGGAAGTTTTCTGATATTATTTCTTCGAATATTCTTTCTTCCTCTATTATCTCATTTTGAAACTCCCATGTGTTAGTCTGCTTAATTATGATCCACAAGTCCCTTAGACATTTACTTTTTCTCTTCTTTTTTCTTCAGTTACTCAGATTGGATCAATTTAATAGTCTATATTCAAGTTCACTGATTCTTTTGCTTGCCCAAATTTGCTTTTGAATCCAGTTAATGCATTGTTACTTCATTTATTTAACTTTTCAGCTCCAGACTTTCCTTTGGCTCCTTTTAATAATTTCTGTAACTTTATTAACATTCTCATTTTGTTTACATGTTGTTTTCCTGCTTTCTTTTAGATTTTTTTCCCTATGGTTTCTTTATATCTTTAAACATATTTAAGAGTTATTTAAAAACTTTTGCTTAGTGAATCTAATATATGTGTTTCTTTAGGGATGATGCTTTTCAATTTATTTTGTTATTTCGCTCAATTTATTTTGAATATTATAATGTGATAACCTTAGAGTGCAGATTGTTTTCCTTCCCAAGGATTTTTTTTTTTTTTTTTTTTTTTTTTTTTTTTTTTTTTTTTTTTTTTTTTTTTTTTTTTTTTTTGCGGCACCGGGGATTGAACTCACAGCCTTGCGCCTGCCAGGGCAGGCGCTTAAGCCACTGAGCCAAACTCCCGGACCTGGTTTTTTGAGGCAGGGTCGCACTATGTAGCTCAGGTCAGCCTTGCACCGCGTTGTAGCCCAAGCTGGCCTCGAACTCACAACGCTCCGCCTACCTCAGCCTCCCGAGTGCTGGGATTAAAGGCGTGCGCCACCACGCCCGGCTCTTCCCAAGGATTTGATAGATTTTGTTTTGCTATTGGTTGAAGGCTGTAGTAGTCCATTTATTTAGTGACTTCCCCAAGCTATTTTTTAAAGACTTTGTAAGTTGCCATGTATAGTCACTGAAATTTCTGTTCCTTTGACTTTTGTTTAGGTAGTATTTTGACAGAGATTTTCTTGAACTCTTGAAGTAAAAATCAAATGAATGAAAATATCTTTCCCAGGTTTTGCAGGCAGGTTCTGAGCTGGGATGATTATACACTTAGCCAGGCTTGCACTGCATCTAGAGATTATCTAGAGCTGAAAGTTTAAGGGCTTCTCTGAGCATGCATCTTGCCCCAGGCACGCATATGGCTTTGTATGTTCTGAAGTATTCACAGGTGTTTTTGAAAGCCCTAATTTTTCAAAAAGAAAGTTTTTGTAGCTTTTCCTCCCATTTATTAGGTGAGAGTACTTTAACCTTAATTATAATCTTTTGCCCCAAGCAACTGTGGGTTGTTAGATTCTGTTTTCAAGCAATGTGTTGCTTTTCTGTCCTTAGCGAGTTCTACCTGAGGTGAAATGGAGATTTGTGATTAGTTCCTCAGGTAGCTCTCAGATAGCACAGCACAGATATCCTGAAAGGTGTGAATAAAGTCTACTGTGCTTGCTCTGTAACCCTGGGACCTGACTCCCTCCATGGGAACACAGGCTACATCTTTAAGATTCTCATGTAGCCAATGAGGGATAAGGCTAATGAAAGTCAAAATGCCACAGAACTTTCTTACCATTTTTAGAGTTGACTTCTTCTTGGTTTAGTGCTTGCTTTGTTGCTGTTAGCTTTTGTCTTTTTCAGATTTCTGTAAATTAGTTCCTGCATGTATCTCAGTATTTCTCTGGAGAGATGGGAGCTTGGAGCTGTATACTCCCCATTTTGCCTTTGTCACTGCTCATTTGTCATTATTTTAGAGCATTGCTTCATAGCGACTGCATGTTACTTCATGATACAGATGTACCAGAATTTATCACAGATCAGGCTGTGGTGATTATCTTTCCACATTTTGATTTTTCAGCTTAGGATAAATTTCTTGAAGTGAAATAACTGTCCAAAGCTGTGAGCATTTTCCATTTTTTCATACTTGCCAAATTTCTCCGCAGAAGTTTTGCATCAATTTACATTTCCACAAGCAGTGCCTGAAAGGGTGCATTCCATCTATCCATTTCCTATACTTTAATAGTTTTGCCTACCTAATAGACCAAACATGGCATCTTGTGATTGTCTATGACTGCTCTTTTAAGAATTTCTCATGTGACTTGGGTTAAAATCCATTAATTGTTTTGTTCCTTCAGTTTGTGATGTGTTCCTTCCCTCAGATGGGTGGGCCAATGCTGTTATGCCATTTTTTCTGACAAGCAATATGTTTTCCTGCTCTCATCAACTTGAAGCTTGAATTTATTTTGCAGTGAATCTGAATGGTGCCTACCCAAAGCTGGTGCCATTCAGACCTGCAGGACGGCTGATCTCCCCACCCCTGCTGCTCTCTGTCATCCTCAACATCCTTCTCAGCCTGGCCATGCATATTGTGGGCTTCGTCTTGGTCCAGAAGCAGCCCTGGTATTCCATGGAATTGCACAGGTATGATTACAGCCTCAATTCCACCCTCACATTCTAATTTCTATCATCTGGCCAACATGAAAAGTAGCAAATGAATCTTCATCCTGCCAAAGGTTTTGGCTTCCTTAAGTCCTTTGGGTAAATTTACAACTCTTATTTCTTTTCCTTAGCACAGTTTGATGGTATCATTTACTGGCATGTAACTTTACCTGGGTTGCATGATAGTGATCAATGATCTTTTATTATATTTAGAATGGTCAGGGATTATAGTTTGCTTTATCTGCCCCTGTTTATACAGCCCAGTTTAAGTGAACTTCTAGGGTAATTATTAATGGTTTCCCCTTTAAAACTGTCCCTGTTGAGTGACAAGTTATGTAGTCACTCTACTTATAAATTATCAGATATAAGTCCCTCAAGGGAAGGATCATGACTTCCTCATCTCTTTATCATTGTAGCCATAAATACACATGATGGGTACACAATTTGATGGCTACAAAACTGGTTGAATCTATCTATCTATCTATCTATCTATCTATCTATCTATCTATCTAAAATATAGATCAATCTGCTTGGTTTTTTCTTCCTTGGTTTTTCAATATATTCTTTACCAAAATGTAGGCAACTTAGAAGTGTTGAATGCCTTCTCTGGACACTAGCATGGAGTTCTGTGGGTACAAATGCTCTCTAAGGGTTTTACAACTTCACTAGTTTTATTGTTGTTGTTGTTTCCTTACAGTGCCTGCACGGTGCAAAATCAAAACATCTCAAAATTAACCATTTCTCCAACTGCTTCAGAAAAAACTGGAGCTAATGGTTCCTATACAAGTTATGAGAACACTACTATATGGTTCTTGGGAACAATCAACTGCATTATTGTGGCTCTTGTATTCTCTAAAGGAAAACCATTCAGGCAGCCCACCTATACAAACTGTGAGTAGAACTGTGTGGGACCAGAGGTGAGAGATCATTAGAGAGGACAGATATGTCCAGGCCATGCAGGAAGCATCTGTCAAGTTGGTTTTTATCTAGTGCCTCCTGATTTCCACTGCAGAGCTCCATATAACACATTCTGCAGCCTTGATCTCATGGGCTTTTGCTCCTTCAAAGCTGTTTAAATGTGAAGGTTACTTTCTCCCTCCCATCCCTTCACTAAGAGTTTGTCTTTAGGTGTCATTTCTTGGGATTGCCCCAAATTAGGAAGATGGAATTTTTTTTTGTGTGTGTGTGTGCTTGTTCAAATTCATCCTGGGATCTGTGAGAAGAAAGGTCACAGTACCCAGTTGGAAACTGTTTCCAGTCATGAAGATAGTGGTGGGGATAGCATTGTGTGGTGACAAGCTGGGAGTGGGTCCAACCTGGAGGTGCCTGGCTATAGAGGGTTATAGAGGCTCTTGGCTGAAGGACCTCTCACCTTCTTGTGTTCTGTGGTGGAGAGGTGTGTTAGGAGTAGAAGTGGGTCATCGGTTTAGTCTCTGGGACATTTCTTCGGTATACTATCATTGCTCAACTAATTGGGATAATTCAGAAGCATGAGTTGAGGAATTCACATCCTCATAAAAATTTGTTGGCTCAGGAAAAATTATTTTGTCCCTAGTCTTCTTAGGATAAGGAAGCAATCGGATGCTGCTGACTTCCACATAAATGCAATTAAAAAATGTATTTATTTGCAGCCTTCTTTTTTTCCAGAAAAAAATTTGAGGCAGATGATTTGTACTAAAGAGACTTGGGTACTTGAGTGTGTTTAAAGCACTTATTAAAATTTTTTTTCATGTTATCCTTTATACATTTACTACTTTTATTAATTGAAACCGACAACATGCATTTGAAAATTTCTACTTGCCTCAGGGACATGCACAGAAATAGTAAAGGTGAGGTGCACCACATAGAAATGAATGCATTCCATCTATTATGCTGTGTTGGATTTTGAAATCAAGTAAATTTAAACAGTGTTAATCTAGGATATGTCTGTCAATAGATGTGATATTTTGTACTCTGATTTCTTGAAATGATAGCTCGTGTTCTTATTTCTTCAGATATATTTGTCCTTGTGGTGGTTATACAGCTGGGAGTGTGTTTATTCATTCTATTTGCTGATATTCCAGACTTGTACAGGCGTTTGGATGTAAGTCTCACCTCTGGGATATGATAACATTTTATAGCTTTGTGACACTGCAACTTCAAAACACAAGTCACAGTTGCCATGACATGGGTATCTGACATTGATTATGTACTTTGGACATGGCAGAGTTTAAAAGAATGCTGAATTCAAATCCATTTTTTCTGACCCAGGCATAAAATTCCATCTAGCCTTATTTCCAAAGACTAAAGGCAGCCTTTGAAAAATACTGAATGTTTTCCTTTTAAAGGATCCACTATTAGATTGGGGGAAAAATCTATTTATATTTTCTTTTTCAAGTGTGAGAGAATTTCCTCTGAAGTACTTTTGTTTTGAAGCTGTTCAAAGTAATTTTGCCTGTAACGCATTGTTAGTTAATTCTCAAATCTGTATTAACTTTTTTCTTTTTAAAAACATATTTTTGTGTATATTCATACTGAATGTCTGAAAGTTTATTCAAAATGTGCACTCTGTTACGTTTTGTAATATTGAGACAAATTTGAAACCCCGCAACGCAGGCACAACTCTACATATTCCAGCAAGGCAAAAACACGTATTTTGATTCCTCTAACCTATTTATTTGAATTAAAATATAACCATTGCTGAATGCCCTTTACACAAGTAAACACAATACAGAAGAGATGACTAAAGAAATAGAGCTTTTTTAACTGTGTGCTCTGAGTATCTGCTTGCTTCTCCATCTCAAAGATGAGTTTTAAGAGGGCCAAGATGAGACTTCATTCATTCTCATTTTACCCTTCCTTGCACATCAAATGGCACAAAATGGCAAAGAAAAGACTGACAATCAGTATGCATTAGCTTCCTAAATGTAGAGAAGCACTTACAGCACACAGTGCATTTCAAACCAACAAAACCTTCACAAGCTTCCAGTGACATTAGACCTGCTAACAAATAAGTCCATTCGTTTCTTTCTTTTTATAATTGGGTTATTTTGACTACCAGTGTATTGACCATTCTTATTCAAAGACTTCGTTGATTAGAGTAACTTCTTGTGGAAATAGACTTTGCCTGCTATTTTTCACTTCTTAACACTGCAGATGTTAAAGTTAAGCCATGTTTGGTTTGATTTACTCTTTAATATCTGCAGACTTTACAGAGCAGTGGGCAGCTCTCACGCAGCAAAGCAGGGAACACTCTTGGTAGACGGGAGTCTCTGCAGACTCACTGCCTGCGCGACACAAAGGATCCTGTGAAAAAAGAATTGTTCACATCTTTAAATAATCATGTTTGCTCTTATTATATGCAAATATGGGTTTACTCTGCAAAACATAGAATATTCAGGCAAGAAACATTATAATACTACTTACTGTATTTTTCAATCTTTTAAAATTCATATATTATTAATGTGTAGTGACTAATTTATGAAGTTTATTTCATTTTAATGGAGTCCTGCTGTTTTGCAACCTAGATACTGTTAACTTTAAAAAATGTATATTAATTTGTTTTTAATCAGCATACATTAGCGTGGATTAAATTAAAAAATTAAAAGATAGTGAAAATTTCCCACTCATTGTAGCCTTCTCTGGGGTCAGTTAGTGACACCATTTCATTTTAAGTTCTTTGACTCTTATTTTATATGTCTGAACAGACATATGCATATAGTTCTCATGTTTTTATCATCTGTCGCTTTTTGCATGAACAGTATCAGCAGTAGCATTCATTTGGGGCTCTGAGAGATAGATGTTAAAGTGGGATGCATTGTGCAAGAGATTTTGAGGGAGATACTGTTGGGGGATAGTGTAGGAAGCCAGGGCAGATGCGTAGGAGACAGGCAAGGAAGGAGCACTGGATAAACAGAGTCCTCATCTGCCCTGCAGTTCTGAGTGCTGAACCAAACTTGCCTCTCACACGTCTGCTCTCACAGGAGTGAATCTCGTGAGAACCTCGGCTGTCCTCACTTACAGGCTTTGAGCAGCCCATAAGAAGTACAGCTTTGGGGTGGACGTGGAGGCAATCCTGAGCATAGTAGTTGGGGTATCTATTATTTATCTTTCCAGCAGCAGGAGATCTGAATGGAACATTTTCATAGCTGTGTGTATTTATCTTCCCAGCAGCAGGAAATCTGAATGGAACATTTTCATGATTGCTGCATACACAGTGCTGCACCTTGCTTCTTGCATGTAACAGTGTCTTTTGGTACTTATTCATATCAGCACATAAATATGCCTCATTCTTTTCAATGACAACACAATATTCTATTATGTTTATTATATTACATGGTATATATTATGCATCAACCATAATTTATATGTTGATTCCCTAGTGATAGACATTTAAGGATTTTTTCCCCAATTTTTTACTATTTCAAGTAAAGATGCAATAGAATAACCTTATTAATATAGATGGCATATAAATATATCATCTCAGTCACGCACAAATATAGCTCTGGGATGAATTCCTAGATACGGGTTTAAGTTTTTACTTTCTGAGAACACCATTCTCCTTAGACTTATCAGCTTTTACTCTCACCAGTGTATGAAACAATGTTCAAGGTGGTGCTGGGTAAGGAAGAGTGTACTTGGTTTTTTTCATCCATCTATCCATTCATCCATCCATCCACCCATCTGATATATGTATGTCATGCATTGTCTCTGGGAAAAGGCTGGGGAATTCAAAGAAAGTGGGGAAAGAGATAAGTGGTGACAACCTTCCATTTGGCCCTACTCGCTCTCTTGGCAAGTGGCCCATAAGGGCACAACCTATGTGGGCACCATCATGAGGGCAAAGCCCTGGCTCAGTGCTGAAAGGCAGGACATGGTTGAGGAGAGACATGGCACTGGAGAGAGAAGGGCAGCCCTGTCCAATGTTTTGGTTTGACACATATATCTCAGGAATATTTTAAAACCACATTCCTGCATTCCCTCTTCAAAACAAATCAAAGCAAGCTGACAAAAATATTTTCATTGTTGTTTATTTTGATTGTAAATTGACCAAAGTTATTTTAGGAAATTTAGAAATTACAGAGATGAAAGAGAGGAAAAGAGCAACTATCATACTCCGCAAATCGTTGGAATTATTGAGTATAATCCTTCCAACTCTTTTTCTATATAAATATCTATAAACATTATTTATATATGTGTATATACATGTATTTATGCATATTTGTACATGTAGACAAGAACACACCTACATTTTTTGTATGATTTGTGACCTACGGAAATGTACACTGTGAAGATGTGAACATCTTCCAGCATGAGTTTGCTCCTAGAGTAACTGGGCTTTGTCCCCTCCTCCCAGCTGCTCTGCACTCCTGTCCTGTGGAGGGTCTACATTGCCATCATGCTGAGCTCCAACTTCCTCGTGTCCCTGTTTGTGGAGGTAAGCGCCTCAGGCTACTTACTAATTGCTGTGTGAGAGTGGTGGGGGATCTGAGGAGCATGAAGATACTCAGCACTGCAAGCAGCTCCCTGTCTGCTATACCATGAGCAAACTGCTTTTCCCTGATGAGTTTCAAACAGGCCATTGTTTTCTCATATGTAAAGTAGGGTTATGGAGAATGGAATTATGATCTTTAAGATCCTAATCATTTCTAAAATAGAGACCTAAACAAAACATAAAAGTCACATTTTAAACCTGTGATCTGATTCATGTATCAGTTAGCTCTTCCATCCCTGGGACAAAAATACCTGGCACTAACAATTTTTTGTGTGTTTATGTGTGCCGGCAATCGAACTCAGGACCCTGCACTTGCCAGGCTGGTGCTGTACCATTGAGTCATATTCCTGGTGTGGTACCAACAATTTAAAGAGAAGAGGTTTATACTGGCTCACAGTTGTGTGGGTTCAGACCATGGGTGGGTGGCTGGTTTCAAGGCAGAAACAGCATGGTAGAAAGGTCTGGCAGTGGAAAGCTGCTTATGCCATGGTGGCTAGGAAGGAGGGGGTGGTGTGGAGAACCTAGCTGATGTCCCCAGTGAACCGTCTCTTTTGACCAGGCCCCACCTGCAAGCAGCACAGTCATCTGAGAACTCATCAGTAGACTACTGATGATTGCAGTGCATCAATGATCCAATTGCCTTCCAAAGTCCCACTTCTGAGGATGAGACTTTTGGGGGATATTTTAGATCCAAACCGTAACAATTCACACACTATGCCATTTGCCCTTTCAGTGTATGTAGTTCAGTGATTTTTAAAAATATAGTTCTGAGCCGGGCATGGTGGTGCACGCCTTTAATCCCAGCACTCGGGAGGCTGAGGTAGGAGGAGCATTGTGAGTTCGAGGCCGGCTTGGGCTACAACGCAAGCGCAAGGCCGGCCTGAGCTACATAGTGCGACCCTGCGTCAAAAAAAACTAGGGCCGGGAGTTTGGCTCAGCGGCTTAAGCGCCTACCTTGGCAGGCACGAGGTTGTGAGTTCGATCCCCGGTGCCGCAAAAAAAAAAAAAAGTAAATAAATAAGTAAAAAATAAAAAATAAATAAAAATATAGCTCTGAATTGCATAATTGTAAACTCTATCTAATTCTGAAACATTTTCATCACCCCAAAAGAAATCCTGAACCTATTAATTGTCACTTTTCATCTCCCTTCTCCCTGCACTGGGTGAATAACAAAACTCGACTAACAGTAGCTTAAACAGAAAAGCATTTATTGACTCCACAAGCTGAGTGAAAGGGTGTGGCCACAGGACTCCCTGGTGCTGCTAGGGGTCTGCGTCTTTCTGCCTGTCCTCCCAGCATCCTTCCATGTGGCCTCTCCTGCGTATGCTGGTTGATTATGGTTCTCGGAGAGCTTCCACATAACTGTGTGACACAAATGGTTTCATGCAGGAAGAAAATGAAAGCAGAGGTACCAGTGAGCTTTTGTTCCTCAAATTTGCATTTTTTTAAAATCAGGAAATTAATTTTTTTGCTGCAGCCCAATCTCTGACTTCCTTTCATGCTTACTGGTTAAAAATCTTTTTGTGATCCTGAGTAGAAGAGGACTTTTGGAAAGGGAATCCATGGTGAAAGTTAGGCAGGGTGGCTTAGACTGTTTGTTTATTTCAAGTTTGTTTGTTTTTCTTTCAAGTGGACAGGGAAGAATTTAGGGAATGAGCTGTAGGGTAGTCAGTTGTCAATTCTTCTTAATCCTCTGACATGAGGCCCTTCACTGCACTGGATCTCTTGAGGCACTCACCATTTCTTACTTGTATCTATCAGTCCTTCAATCATTCCTTATTCATTCATCTTTCCACAAGCATTTGTTTCCCATGTGCTGAGTCATAGGCCACTATGCCTAGGGGAGGAAGATGACAGAGGGATGGAGCTTACAATCTTCAGGGAGAAAGGAGATATCTTAGTTACTTTTTCATTCCTGGGACGCATTGCCTGACACCCACAATTTAAGAAAAGGTTTATTTTGGTTAACAGTTTGTAGAGGGCTCAGTCCACAGTTGGCTGGCTCCAGGGTAGGCTGGCACAGCAGAGGAGTGTGGCAGAGAAGAAACAGCTCATGGCATGGCACGCAGGAAGCAGAGAGGTATCATGGGGGAAGAGGGACATACACCCTTCCAGGATCACCCACAGTGACCCACCTCTTCCCACCAGGGTTCTCCTCTTCTCACCAGGCTTAACCTCCCAATGCCACACTCAGCTATAAACCCATCAGTGGGCTAATCCACCCACTGACACTTATCACACACATGATTCTGTCACCTCCCAGAAGTCCCATCTGTAAGGCTTTGAGGGACATCTAGATAACAGAAGACAAGTGTTTTCATTATTTTTCTAGTATTAAACTACGCTGGCAAGAACTCATGGTGGTTTGTATGGCTCCTAAAGCCCTGCTGTATTCTAGTAGGTGTGAGTAACCTTTACTTAGTTATTAAATGTGAGAAGTGACCTTGTCCATTGCCAGCAAATAGAAAAGGTAATTTAATGCTCATGAAAACCAGTTTCTTTGTTTTTCTTGTTGAGTGACAAATAGAGATGTACACGTGAACATTTAGTGTGGGCTCCCAGTGGCTTTTAAATTGAAATATGACATTGAAGGACACCAGCCCCAATGCCAGGTCCTTCGACTGCTGCCTGCAGCCTCTCAGACTTCCCCCTCCCTGCCATCAGCGGGTCTTCAGGGACTCATCAAAGCCACTTGAGGCTTTGGTGAAAGTGACTGCAACTGAGAATTCTGGACACTGCTTTTCTCCTCCACACAGTGAGCATAGCAGAATATGAGAGATCCAAACAATCATTAACAGGCAAGATGTTTTCCCTTGGTGGGCTCTAGGCACATAAGTCAGAGGATGCCAAGATTCCTGGGTTGGACTCTGTTAATCCCATGCTGTGGAGCTAGCCTATGACACAGATGGTCCAGCCAGGTTTTGGAAGGGTATGGCCCACCTCCTTTTGCACAGTTTTGACTATTGTCGAGTTTGCTGAGGTCTAACTTTAACCCCAACCCAGATTGGCACAGAAAACAAACCAGTTTAAATGAGACTGTACTGTGGCAAGTGTCGCCATCTGTCTGCTGAGATGAGGGGAGCTAATGTGGACCGCTCTAATGATTCCCATCATTTGAAATTACTTACAAGTGTGTAAGTGTGCATATATGTAAGGATATAAGTATGCAAGGGCTCCAGCTAGTTAGAAAAACTCATGTGATGGAGTTGTCTTAAGAAATAGAATCTGATGCAGGCTTTTCTTTTGTTTCTAGCACTGCATGTAATTTATAGTGTAGAGTGACAGGACAGTCACCTCTCAGTGCTCCCATTTCCCCTTGCAGACCAGCAGAGTGACACAGGTCATCTCACTTGTAGGACTGAAAAAAGCTCCAGGCACAGTGGAGAGCACTAATTTCTTTCTCTTTCCCTCTCCCCTTCCTCCTTCTTCTCCCCTCGCCCTCCCCACTCTCCTACTTCTTTCTCCTTCTCTCTTCCTTTCTTCTATTTGAAGGTCTGCTAAGGTTGCATGGAGCTAATTTAGACTTACAAGGTTTTAGTTGATATCAATGCACCTGCCTTACTCCAGCTGTAAGGAGAAGGACAGTTGTCTTAAGGAAAGGGGACAAAATCCTTGTTGTGAGAAAATAGAATAGGAGGTCCAGCTAGGTGAGCCCTGAGGCTTGCAAGAAGCTGATGCTGACCAAGTGGGTCTTCAACAGCCTCCAGAAGGTGGGCACTTTTCAGAGGAAAGATTTGAGCTGTTCTCCATTCTTTCCATGTCAATGGAACTCATGCAACAAAGATCTGTGGATTTTAGGAAAATTGTTATCTATTGTAAAGTTCCTTGAGAATCCTAAAAATTAACTCTTTCTATTTAACCAAGACGCTACTGTTGGACATTGAAAGCAGCTTTAGTTCTGTAGGATGGCCTAGAGCCTTGTGTTTTTCTCCTTGTTTCTTTTATGATAACATTTTAAATACTCAATTTTTGTGATCAACTAGGATTAAAATGGAAAATTAATATGCTAACCTCTCATGTACTCTGGATTGTACATTGTAACTTGGGCTATGTTCAAGGTCCAGTCTAACTCATGAAATACAATGGCAGTCCAAAATGTTTCTAGAGACACACAATTTTTTAAATCTTAAAATGCATTTCAGTGAAGGGAAAAAGGGTGGAGGTGTCTGTGAATATGGCCACAGTGCACTCTGTTTATTAAATGAGTGGTTCAGAAATGTGAGTCAAGGTTGAGAATTATGCCCTGCCCTGCTCTGCACTGCAGATAATCCTTACAACAAACAGGAGAAGATTATCATTTTCAACCCTTGAGATTCACATAGGGTTATTAATTTTTTCCTAATAAGTGTGCGAGCTGCAATCTGAGTCTGGCTCAAACCCAGAGGAGAAGGCCACGTTCCAAATTCACTGACCTGTGTCCAGGACTATACAGTGACACAGCAGAGTGTACCCAAGATACAGCACAAACATGCCACATCATTCTACAGACGTAATTCTATTTGGATGTGATATGGTACTGGATATAGAATTTGAGTGATTTTAAATTTTAGATGTAAATTTCAAAAGAAATTTCATCTTTGAGATAGGTCACCTCCAGCTTGACTTCCAGGCACTAGAAATTACGTTCTTTCTTCTCTCAGAAGAGTTACTTAAGCAAGAAAGTTTGGGGCACCAAGACTTATGCCATGAAACCACACATTCTCTGTCAGGCTCGGTCCAAGCAGACAGTGCGGTGGTGCCTGACGAAGATCTTTGGAGTGTGCAAGCATTGCAGCGCTTGGCCTCCATGTGTAAACAATCGCTCTTTATTTTGCAGGAGGCTATTATTGAAAACCGAGCTTTGTGGATGGCAATCAAAAGATGCTTTGGTTATCGATCAAAAAGCCAGTATCGGGTATGGCAGCGGAACTTGGCAAATGACCCCAGCTGGCCCCCACTCAACCAAGTCTCCTACTCCGACACGCCGGGATGTGGCCGGGTGGTTTCCTACAGCAATCCTGTATTCGAGAGCAACGAGGAACAGCTTTGAAGGAACCGTGATGTCCAAGTTGCTATTACAGAGAAACAAGGGAAAAAGGGACCTATTTCAAGTGATGTTGCCACAATGAGGCTCTTATGATTTCAGCAGGAGCTTGAGGGACACCTATCAAATCACAGTGACAAAACTCAAGTCTGTTTGATAAGGTATTTCCTTCAGAGAAGAACACTACCCCCAGAAGAGTGCTTTCCTCTTGGATTCTGAATGAATTGGAGGCAGCTAGTGAACCATGAGCAGGCCAAGGACTGAAATGGGTCAAGAGATTGGGAAGCCAAGGGAGGAAAACATGTACTCCATCTCTTTGCTTTTCATTTTGTTTTGTTATTTCAGTGCTAGAACCTTGATCATGCTAAGTAAGCACACTGCCAGACCATGTCCTCTCTCTCTTTTTGGATAATATTCCTTCTAAATGAGTGGAGGGGAGTCATACTATATATATGCGTAGAATTGTAACATGCTAAAGAACATTTTAAAATTTTTACTTCACTGATGGAAAATTAATTCATGGGAGCCATCACACCAATTTTCACTGTCTGCTTTCCTTTCCTTGGTGGTACTTTTCAGATTTGAGGTTTTTTCTTCCCTTTCTGCCCTTCCCATGCATATTATTAAGGATAAACTCAGCCTATGCTACAATAACAAACAAGCCCCATAGCTCAGCACCCTAACACACTAGACCCTTCTTGCTCCAGGTGACTCTGAGATGGCTGTCCTCAGAGTGGTGACTGCTTTGATCTGAAGCTCAACCCAAGGACTCTGGAGATCACAGAGAGAAGGCAGGGAAAGAAGACACTGGAGATCACATGGATGATCGAGTGACAAGTGACACTCATGTCTGTCCCCCATTCTGATCTCATAGGCAGAGATTTAGCTAAGGGGCTTGGAAGTGGAGGCCTGTGTGTGGAGGGCTGCTTCACAGGCCTATGTCCCGAGACTCCGCAGGGTCTCCTGCTTACCAGGGCCTCACACAGGGTTTAATGCTCTGCTAATTCTGTTTTGCAATTGTGAACAAGAATCCTCACAGTTTTCATTTTACACCAGGTCCCACAGATGATGTAGTTGTCTGTCTTGTATTCTACACTGAGAAAGGAAAGTAGCGTATCAAGGAGCACTAATATCATCTACTCATCTCGTCTCCCGACACTGTGTTCTTCTATGTTTCCTCTCATCTCACATGCCCAACTCCAGTCGTTTTTAGATCTCTACTTTTTGAGAAATTTTATTCTTGAGCATTCTTATTTCGCACGTTTTAATATTTAATTATTTCTCTCTTCTGTTACTACATGTGTGTAATGCATAATGATTGCATTCATGGTGGGGAGCTGGCACATGTACACGACACGTCTTCATTCTTTTTGTGTCCCTTTCCACTCCGCTCCTCTCCCTTCCCTCCCATCTCTTTCTTTTTGCAGAACTTCTAGCTCACTGTTTCCTATTATATATCTTTCATTTTGCTCTTTCATTTATTTATACTTTGGGTTTCTCTTGAGAGAGAAACCATGTGATATTTAAGTTCCTGTGTCTGATTTCTTTCACTTATCTTTATAGTCTTTTGCATTCTATCTTATATATCATCCCTAATTTAAATCGCCTTATAATTGCTACATTTCTTAGACTGAAGGGTTAAGTTTATAAAAAACTAAAATTTCCCTTATTTTGTCACTATTGCAGTTTGAGTCTGTTGGATTAAGGCAGCTTAGAAAATACCCAGGTTTCTGTTGCATTGGTTGGTAGCCAACACTAAATTCTCAGAGAATATCTACACATAATATTTTAAAGTAAAAGCACAATATTCATTATGAACATGAAATGCTGAAGCAAATGTTCTGAGCAGAGGGCGACTTTTCTGGCCCAACTGGACTTTGCTGCTTATTAATAATAGCCTTTGCGAGCATTCCTTTCCTGACTGAGCTCTTCAGCAGGGCTGGTGGGTCTGTGACTGCAACTAACTCAAGGAACACAGTGTCTCCTAGCTACAACAGTGTCTTGTTACTTCTGCTTCTGATTTTAAAAGAGGGCATGAAGATATTTCTGTGTTTCACATCTGTAGAACCATTGTCATCCTCAGTATGATAAGAAATGTTTCCTTTTGCAGTCAGCTTCAGCAATGATATATATGACAGCTCCAGATGTCTTTTTCCTAGAACTGCTAGTGTTCCTCATTTCCCAAGAGTGGAGGGTTATGGACAGGGGCAGGCTGGGGGAGGTCTAAAACCTGACTGTGAGCAAGAACAATGCGTGCAGTTCATGCTTAAGTGATCCTCTTACCAAGTGCTGGGTCCTCCACTGACTCCCTGGAATTACACAGTTTTGGTACTTGATGAGGAAGGGCTGATCATTTCCACCCCAGCAATGACAAAACTGAGAATCAGGGTGACAAGAGTGGACCCTGGCATCAAACACAGATCTGAGCAAACTCTAATTGCTTCCCAAAAGCTCCTAATTTTGAAGTTCTGGTAGGGAAGGAATGTGATCGCACAGTTAAACAAAATTTCTTATTTTCTAGGTGGTAAAGGGAGCGCTTCACTAAAAACAGGGCATCTGTTCAAATAAATGCCAGGCATCCTGCATTTGTTTTATTATTTTGCTAAAAACAAAATAAAACAAAACCCCAAAATGTATCTGTTGGTCTTTTTAAGACTCTGGGCTACTCCTGCTTTGGTCCTCAGAGATTTCATCCTCAACGATTTACAAATGGAAGCAGGTTAGGGGACTGTGGTTCTCCTTCAACCACAAGCTCTGAAAATCTTTGCCAAAAGGGAGTCATTTGAAGACTGTCTTCTTGGGACTCCCTGGATCTTAGAAGCAGCAAGTGAAAGAACAGGGAAGGCTTAGCCTGGGACGTTAGAGAGCCAGAGAACCATGAGAGTTACACTCAAATACTTGAAGGATTATCACAGGAAAGCAGGTCAGGAATCCCCTGAGCAGCAGAATTAGTACAAGGGAGGGAAAGAGCATGTGGGAACAAATTCAGGCTGACACGAAGACCACTGTACTAGCAGCCAGCCCTGGAGAAGCTGGTGAGTATGACATTTGTGGGCCATGACATCGCACGTCTAAGTGGCTATTCCAGTATCAGTTAGAGAAGGGAATCAAGTATCAGGTGGAACTGATCCTTTTCAGATTCAGTACCCTCAGCATTTCAGTCGTACTTTGTGATGCAAACCATTTACTACAGTTGCCCACACAGAGTATCAGGCTGACGTCTGTGGAGAGATGTGTTGGAGAGGGGACCCCCCAGCTTCCAGTACTGTGTGGACATACAGATTTGGTGTCTCTGTGCTCTGCAAGGGATATCCTGATGGAGCTGAGTCTAGCAAAGATGCACAAAATGAGGAGTCATGCATTTTACATTGACAGCTGGAGAAATATTTGAGGTGATTATTGTTTTAGAAAGAGGCTTTTGAAAAATATGAGCAAAAAAGCGTGAGAAAGTATGTGAAATGTGGGTATAGAGCTACCTGCCACAAACATACTTTCCTGGCCAGGACTTGGAACAAAAAAGGACACAGTTTTATGATCCAGATTCCTCGAGGGGTCCCCTGTATGTTCAGCCCCAGGTATCCAGCTCCTACGTACAGAGAAGCACCCTGCTTGTGCTCTGCTCTCCGCAGATGGAAGGGTCTGAGAACACAAGGTCTCCGTGTTCTGATGTGCACCCAGAAGTGTGCCTTGACGCACTTGCAGACGTGATGGGAAAGGGAGTATTTATTCAGAATCTTGGATTTCATTTATGTCATTATTCTGTACAAAAGAGGAAGATGAAATCTGTAACTCTGTTTTCTAAAATGTAGCTTTCTCTCTCTCTCTCTCTCTCTCTCTCTCTCGCTCTCGCTGTCACTCTCTCACTCTCTGTCTCTGTCTGTCTGTCTCCCTTCCTCTCTTCCTCCCTCTCTCTCTCTCTCTTACAGTGAAGTCTTTACTTTCATGAAATAATACGGTCTACTCTAGTAATGTTGAATCAAAATAACATCTTACAAGATTCCAGGTGTTTACTAACACTACAGATGTTATTATTCCTGCTTTATATAAGGGGCTTTACCATTTAAAGATAATTTCATATTCGCTCCTTCATTTTAACCTCATTACAATCTTAGGAGGAAAGCAGGGCAAGGACTACTGTTCTCCTGCATTAATGAGGTGCCAGACCCTTGTCTCAGCATATTGCCAAGGACACATAGCTGGTGGTAGAGGAGATGGCTCAGATGCAGGTTCATCAGCAAGTTCCCCTGCTGTGCCATTCTTCAGCATTGTTTCCTCATAAGTGAAAAGTTTGTAGCACTGAACAACAAGCCCACAGCAAGGCAGCTATCCACTGCAATTGCCACCATGGGTATAATTTCTCCTCGAATTTTTAGTTTCTCATAGAAGTTCACCGGAACCTGACCATCAATTGTAGAAAAGATCAAGTCCCACAGCTGAGGGAGTAAAACCATAACACTAGAGTGCTGTGAGCCTATTTCCTGTACTCAGATAAAGCTCTGGTTTCTGACTGCAGCATCCAGAAGCAGAAACCTGTATTTATGGTTGAAATTTGTCCAGGTTCTGCTCTGTACAGCTTTCTAGAGTCAGATAGATTCTCTTTTGGTTTTCAACTATGTTCCCTATCATATGCATAAAAGAATTGCAAGTTTCTATCTCCTACAACATTTGGTCTCCATAAGATTTGTTAAAATGCTCTTGTACAGTTCATCAATAAAATTATTTTCTTCCAAATTGGACAAACATACAGATAAGGACAACAGGACACAACTGGGCCGGAGTTGCTGGGGGTGATCCTCCGGGCTTCCCACACACCTGGAGGCTATGGCTCCCTTGAAAGACTGCACTGGCCGCCCTTTCTGCCTTGGTGCCATGTCCCGCCAGCCCCATGCCCACAGCTGATTCCTTCAGATTTCAGCTCACTTGCTGCTTCTTCCAAGAAGTCTTCCTGGACCATCTTATTTAGTATTGCCTTTCCCGACTAGCTTGAGTTGTTTTTTTGGTCTTACTTGTGTAGCTCTTTAGCTGATTGAGACTTGAACTACTTATTGAAGATCACATCCTTAGGAAATCACTGAGCTGAGTCTAAAACCCAGGACTACTGACTTCTAAAGCAAGGTTCTTTGGAGTCTTCATCCTTGGCTAGCTTCTGCTGAACAAATTAGTGAATCCACTGAGAAGAACGCAGAGCAATCTGGAGCCTTGTGTATAGTTGAATGAAAAGCTCTTAAGGAGGCATCCAGACTCTCCTGGCTCTGTTTTTTTATTCTCTCCCTGGTCTTGACTCCCTCTCCTCTGTGTGCCAGCTCCATGGACATTCTGATAAATCTCTGTCCTGTGATGCAGGCTAACTATGCAGACTGTCGCATCAGAAGAAGTTAAGGATAGCTAGGCAGCAGGAAGGTCCCTTGTAGGGTGTGTGTGTATCGTGCACTGTCAACCCTGGGAACAGCATCTAGGTTGTGTTGTCACAACCCAAAGTGGCCTTTCTGTGTGGTATCAAAGAGGCTTTGTGGGTGTGATTGTTTCTGTCATCACAGCACGGGTATACAGCAAAGAATGCCTCCTGTCCCATGTTGACTCAGTTCTTTAGTCCCCCGAAGGACCCTTTCCTGGTAATGTCTGTCTGTTCTTGGTTATAACCTGGTGACTGCAGGCATCTCTTAACCGCTCTTCCTGGTTCAGGTCTCTCTCTTCTCTTTCCTTCTTGAGATCTCTGTGAATTCTAGTGCTCAAATCCGATGTGATGCACATGGTTGGAAATCCTTAATACTGTATTCTAAATGATCTACCATAAAAAGGCCACGTGGTTTAGTAAAGAATTCAAGGCCCTTCACCCTGGCCACATCTAGTCTCAACTCAGATTTTTCCTTTTTTTTTTTTTCAGTTTCTACTGTGGCAATTAAATATTTTATTATTCCCATTCTTCTACCTTGATACCTTTGCTCATATATTTCTACTGGTGCATCAATAATTCTTACCTTTATGTACACACATCCAAATACTTCCCACTTCTCAATATCCAATTAGAATGCGACACACTCTGTTAAGCCAGGAGGGAGCACTCCTACGCCTGCCTACCCACCACACTCTCCCAAACTATCCTTTTTGTGTGGTCTCTAACTTTTTAAACCTTGTATTGTGGTCCCATGGTGCTCTAATTTCCCCTACCTCCCACCCACCTCACTTGGGCTAGCGTCCATCTTTTGAGATGGGAGGATTAAGCCTGAAACATTTCGACTTCCTATTCTGCAACTAGCACAGGACCATGCTCAGGGGCTCAGCAAGCATCTGTGACATGACTGAATAAAAAATATAATCACTGAGATATTTTGTTGATTTATTTGTCTTTCTTTGCCTGTGAACATCTGTTTTCTACCAATACAAAGAAGCTTAACTCAAACAATAGTGCTATGAATAAAAACAACCAGAACTACAAAGTATAATGATTATGACATTGTGCTTAGCTTGCCTGTCCATTTATATAGTGAGGATATGGGAGCGTGGTGTGGAATTAGAAGAGCTAGGTATATGCTACAATGGCTCTCTCAGTGTCTACAAAACACATGCTTCTTTCATGAGGATGTGTGGACTTTCATAGGGAAATACCCCAAGGCAAGAAAAAGTTGAAGCAAATGAGCTTATTTAGAAAAACAAGCATTGGAAACAGAGGTAAAATTGGTGTACAATGGGGTTCATTTTTCCTCCAGTTTGCAGGTTTCATCCCTCTTTTAAATTCTTTTGCAAGGCCCCAAGGAAGAAAAATCTATGATGAAAAGAGGGATAGGGACAAAGATAGAAAGATAGATAGGGTGAATGGGTAAAGGGCACCTGGGAACAACTTCAGGTGCAAAATGCATGTTGCTAGTGGCTGAAGGTGTCAGATGGAGATATATTCTTGACATAAAGAGTCTGAGTATATCTCCAAGTAGCTAAAGGAAAAAGAGAGTGGTTAAGGAGATGGAGAATGGCTGAGGATGACACAAAGTGGCTATTCACTTCATGAAGTCCTGAAGTCTCTAGAATCCATCTCAGAGGCAAGCAAGGCTCACAAAATCCCAACCACGGAAGCTACAGACACCATCTCAAAGGGGTGAACCATGGCCCCCACAACTACCACAAGTAGCAGGAAGGAAAAGCATTCTGTAACCAGGAACACTGCATGCTGAATCACAGATTGGAGACATCTATGATTTTCTTAGTGACGCAGAAGGGACTACAGAGTGGCAGGACTTCTATGGTCCTGTTCTTGACTACTGTCTCAGGTTTATGTGGCTGAGGGAACATGGGTTATAGATAGGAAAGAAACCTTTCTACAGTATGGATACCAACCTGGAGGAAGGCCACAGAGAATACTTAGGGGAAGAATCCACTGAGAAATCACAGCAGAGCTCCAAGGCCACCAGTTCCTTGTCCACTCCAGAATTGGACAAAGTACAAGATGACGTGACACCACCGCTGGCTGGATATTGTTTCTTAAAACCTGAGCCAGTTTCTTCATGACCCAGCCCAAGTTTTTCCTGAGAATTTGTCATAGGCTCGAATAACCCAAAGAATTTAGCCACAGTGCATGACTAACTGGAAACTGGTTTGATCTAGGGGCAATGTGTAGGCTTGAATCCTCCTTGGATAAACTATAGAGCTCAGATTTGTTCTGGATGCCTTGTCATACTTGGGAAACTTCAAATCATTGTATCTTTAGCCATTGTCTTTGAGTGCTTGATAATAAGATGTCTTGTATGAGATTTATTGAGTTAAAATTGACCTTTGGTCTTTGTGTGCCTGAGTATTTATATCTTTCTTTAGGTTTGTGAAATTTTCTGTTACTTGTTTGAATAAACTTTCTACCTCCCTTGACATTTTTAAGTTCTCAAACCTCCAAAGCCCAAATATTTGCTCAGTCAGTACTGTTTCAAAGTTCCAGTAAACTTTCTTTAAGTGTGTATTTTCAGATAGCCTTTTTTGAGCTCATTAACTCTTTCTTCTGTGTAATCTGTCCAGCTATTGATGTCTTCTATAGCATTTTTAATTTCACTGAGTATATTTTATAGCTCAGGAATTTGTTTGATTTTTAAAATTGCTTTTATCTCTTTGTTATGTGTCTCTGTTAGAGTGTTGAAATATTTTTCAGTATTTTCTTCAAGATCATCGAGTTATCTTAAAACAACTGTTTTAAATTCTGAAGTGTTCTTCCATATGGATTATTGCCTGATGAGTTTCTGGTACCTTATTTTGAGTACTAAGTGAGGTCATAGTTTTCTGAAAGCTCTTAATGCCTGTTAGCATCTGACACCACCTGGGCATTAAAGGATCCAGTTGCAGTCTTTCTAATCTAGCTTTATGGCTATCTTTCCAGAAATTCTAAGCAGTTTTTTTTTTAACTGTAAGCCTATAGTTGCTCCTACTATTTCAGTGCAAGATGGTGCCCAGGTCCAGATTTTTCCATAACATTGTCACTGATTATGTATTAGAGGACATTCGCAGCCTGGGTTTGTCTCAAATACACTGTGGTTTATTCAGAAACAAACAAGAGAGTACCTTGAAAAAGTAGTCTGTCGGCACAAGCCTTTCCCTGGGGCCAGGGTAGCCTAGATGTCTCATCCACAGTTACTGGCCTGTAATCAGGCACTGTAGGAGTCTGCACAACTTTGGGCAGCGTCACCATGGATTCATCAGTCCAAGTGTCCTATATCTCACTTGTGGCCACCAAAGCTGCCAAGTTGTCATGCCCTGAGCTCAAAGCCCATCAAGACCAATGCAACACTGCATTAGGATTGAGGCCTGCCTTGCTGGGGACTGCCTGTTGTTGGGGAGAGGTTGTGGCCCAAGACCACTGCAACTTGCCACAGATGATACCAGCAGGACACCATAGACTGGGGCCTGTGTCTTTCCCCAGCACTAGAGGTGTTTCAGAGACTCTCCTGTTCAGGCAGACCTGAGAAAGGGGCTGTTAGGATCTTCCCAGTGTCACCATTAACTAGCCCAGCACTATATTCCATGGCAAAATCTTATAATACTGCCATGGCACGCCATAAATAAAAGCATCATGCTATGCTGCCCAAGGTTGGAGCAGTGGTGGTTAAGGCAGTTGCTTGGCCATCTAGGATGATGCTCAGCTGGGATGCACCTGAGCCTCATAGCTACAAGGACCTGAACAGTCTCAGGGTTGCCCTATGGGCTTGTGGTGATGCAGCTGAAAACACAGTCTATTGCTATGGGCCAGTAGTGTCTGCCTGGTGCCAGGGTAGTTCTAGAGCCCCGTATGTGAACACTGGCTTGGCAAGGTCTGTGCTGCCTGAGACTGAGGTTGCAGGATGAATGGTAGAGATGGTCTTTCGGCTGCCGACATTGGCACCTGGGCCCTATCTGATGTTAGAGCTGACCAGGAGGCTTGGTCTGTGATCTCTGGCCTGTGTGCAGGGCCTTCTGTTTCTGCTGAATGCCTGTTTGCACTGCAGTATGCCTGGCACTGGGTTGAAAGACAACCCTGTTTTAGCTTTCCAGCAAATGGAATTCTACTCCTGGCGGTTGTCTTTGGATGAGGGGTGATGGGGGCCTCAGTTGCTTTGCCTAATACAGTTCGAGTCAGGTATTGGCCTGGTGGTAGAGGTCATGGGGTTTCGCCCAGCACAATTTCCCCATGGAAACCTGATACTGGGCTTCAAGTCTAAAATCTGGACTTAATATTTCTCTCTCTCTCCCTCTCTCTCAATCTCTCTCCCTCTCTCTTCCTCTCCTTTATGTGGGAGGTGTCTCTCTAGCCACTGAGCTGCTTAGAGTTAGGGGAGTAGTGCAAGCGACTCTTTCTTTGATGCTTTTGTCGGTGCATCTTTGCATTTTGTCGTTTTGAAATCAGGCACTGTGGTCTCTCACCTGATTTTCTCTCTTATGCAGGTAGTTTAGTACATGAAAAGCTATTCACGTTTGTGTGTCTGTAGGGAGACATTAGGGGTTGTTAGCCATCATTCTACTCTACCTTTACCAAATTATTATTCATAAAATTTCTTATTCTTATTTAATATATCATATAGTGATTCACCCTTGTTTACAGAATCAATTACTTGCACTTCAAAACAGTTGTTTTTCCAGACTACACTTTGCAACTTTCTTCTCCTGTCATCTGACTATTTTGAAGAATTACTTTTTAAATCGGCCTTTCCTAGATAATTTCCAAGTTCATAAGACATCCCAAGAGAGGAAAAGACCTGTGCAAAGCAGTCCATATATGGACATGTTTGTAGGTATTGTTTAGTTGGACTTTTTGCTCTCACATCATAGATTAGCTTTCTCTCTCTGGGGAATACACCACAGCAATTCATAACCTTCTTTTCGGAACATGGTTCTAAAATGTGACCAATCATGAAAATCTCCAAGGAGCTTATTAGAAATAAATTCCTGGGTCCAGCCTCAGACAGACACTCAATCAGAGTCTCTGGAATTGGGCCTGGGGAGTTGTATCTTTATCAAGCTCTCCAGGCAATTCTGATGATAAATCAAGTTTAGGAACTATAGTCTCAGAACAGCAAATTATTTTTTTCTTAAATGTGCTATCTTACCCTAGTCCCCATGGAGACTCGTTTACATTTTTTTTCAGCTAACTTACCTTGCGCTAAGTGGACTTTACTTTGGAATTGATATTACTCTGCATTCTGCGTATCCTAAAAGCAGACCCAAGTGGGAAATCTTGAGGGCAGACTTTTCTCAGTTGATGTGAGTCCAGGTATGCCTGTCCTTTACTCTAGCTGCAAGTACTACATTATTGAAAAAACAATCACTTGGTAGCTAAGTACAATGCAGAAAGCATTTCTGTAAACTAAGAACAGAACAATGGTATAAGACCTAATATCTTGTGAAGAGTCTGCCAAAAAATGTATATACACTTCAGGAAAAGAAAAATGTATGAATACTTGCATACTAAATTTATTAAGACATTATGGGATTAATACACATTACCTTTGGCTTCTACAATTACAAGAGGTGCTCTAAGTGGTGGCCATTAGCTTCCAGACATTTATTAGTACGGCAAACAGCTTCTTGAGTAACCTTGGTTATTCAGATTGCTGCACATGCATTTTCAGTTTCTTCTCTATGTCCCAGTGGTGTAGAGGGTTTTCTGCAATATACAACACCCTCTAGGGTTTTCCATACAAAGGTAACACCATCTGTTGAAAAAACATGATACTAGTTTTCTTTTCCTGAAGCTTGTGTGCATTTTGGGGGGGATGGCAAACTTGCGTGTTTTTCAAGCTAGTTGACAATTTGGGCAAAAATGCCCATCCTCGAACTGTTCAAACTAGGCCATCTTTCAGAGAAAGGAGAAAGAGAATTACTGTCCTTGAACCATCCTCAGATTTAAACATCTTAAGGGAATCTTCATTTCTCCAACCAGTTTAGATCATCTGCAATTGATTAGTGAGAAATCAATGTACCTTAAAATATCAATGTAGAGGTTTGGACTCTTCTTACAGATCTTGTGATCCAACTCATGTTGACATGTCTATGTCTGTTCTCCATCTTTGTTACCACCTACTTCATCCTAGCTGTTTTCTTCTCAGGAAGTTTTTTCAATTGATAAATGCAGTTGAACCCCTTTTCTTTCAAGAGTGGCAGTGCCAACTCCAGAAACCACACTGCTTTTCTGTTCATCACCCTTCACTGCTCTCAATGGTTGTTGTCACTTTTAGCAGTGAGGGGAGCAGAGATGGGTTTAGTGTTCACCAAGGTGCTGACCTGATAGAAATGGGCCACTAGTCAGTCTCGGGTTGCTGACTTATCTGACAAATACAGTTAACATTTGACAGTCACCCTCACGGGCTTTTGTTGTTCTCATTAGGCAAGTCATACCACTAGCAGTCTGTGTGGATTTGTTCCTATGGCCAGTCATCTGGAAAGCCCTCTAGAATATTGAATTAAACAGACATTTTGTTCCTGCAACTAAATACACAGAGCTTGGGACAATGAGGCTTTAGCTTATGGTGAGCATAAAGTCCCGGACAATGGTCAATACATTCCCAGCAGCAGAAAACAAGCTATTGAGTTCTGAAACAATTGTGTGGAAAATTTTAACTCAACGAGAGAAAAAAACAGAGGTTTTGAAGTGAGCAAAAGCCAGGTGAGAGAATAGCAGGGTGAAAACTCCCTGTAGGATAGGAGATTTTCCTCCCCAAACAGAGAACAGGTTGATTGTGCTTACCAATATGCAGGGGACATAGATTAGAAATGCTTAATGTTTTTTTTTTTTCTGAGTTTGAGTTGCCCAGAAGTAGACATTGATTCATGGACTTATGTGTCAATATTTTACTGAGGAATTGTCTCACCTCTGGACAAAGGAGCAGGGCTTCAGACTTCTTTCTTTGTCAGTCATTGCTCAAACTGCTTGGACAAAGTAGGGGTGGGGAGCAATGTCCAGGCACTTCCGGGTTCTTGTTAGGACAGAAAAGGGATCACAGAGCAAAGGGATTATAAGTAATTCTCCAAGGAGATTGGAAGGGTTAGGCCATTAGAAGATAACACACACACACCTGTGCAGGTATTGAAGGCATCTCAGGGGATCCAACAGGTGACAGTCAATAAATATGTGCTACAGTCTGTTTCCTACTTTGCCATCAACTGACCCAAGCACCTAACATGTCTTTTGATCATCATTTCCTGCACTAAAGCTTGGAGCTGAAGATGAGCGGATTTTTCCCTTGAATATTATTAGCTGTTATTGGCTTATGTATGAAATGCTATGAGAATAACTCCCAATGCAAAGTTGGTGGACATGTGAGGACAGTGATGACCACTATGCCTGGGATAAAGACTTTGAAAAGTAAAACTGACATCATGAAATTATATGAATCAATACTTATTTGATGACTAAAGAGGTAGTATTTTAAAATTTTGAAACAGAAACAATTAAATAAAAAGAGTACTTGCCTCAGTAATGCACAACAAATTAACAGTATCTGCAATGCACAAAGCCTCATTATAAGAAAAGTCAAGTAGAGCATAGGATTTAACCGAAGTCTGGTGTTTGACTCCCGTGTGGGCCATGGAAGAGTGAGCTCAGTTATCTAAACTTATATTCCTTCTACGGAGGGCATTGGGAGGGCAGCCATGCCCAGAATAGGAGAAGAAATGAGAGCTCCAGAGAATACCCAGTAGCAGAAGAGGGTGAGCCTTTACCTCATTGACCAGGAGTTAGCTATGAGCAGGCATACTGGAATATTGTTACCCTTTAACTCGACATGCTCTAATTAGCAATCCCTGGGCTTTCTTGCTTTGTATTAGAAGCTGCAAATATTTTAATGCCCAATCACTTTTAATCATAAAAACTTTTGCCAGCAAATTCTGCACCATTTAATTTCTATGGGAGTAAGCTACCTTGAAAAGTTCCATCTAAAGCAATGAATATTACATATTGACATGTATAGACAGATAGATATCTATATCTATTATCTATATCTATATCTGTATCCATGTGTGTGTGCCAGTACTGATATGGATTGATCTATCTATATCTATCTATTATCTATTTATCTAGCTATCTATCTATGATAGGGTGATATATATATGGCACATACATAAATCAGCGACAAGCCAAACCTGGACCTAGCAATAGAGGTGAGCTTGTTGAAGTCATATTTTGCAAAATTGGTCACAAGAGAAGTTGGAGAAAAAGTAGAGAGTATGTAAGACTTGGATATGGATGCAATCCACTAATTCCTATGCTGGGCATATATTGAAAGGAATTGAAATAAAAATATTGAGTAGACATCTGCACTCTCATGCTCTTTTGGGGGGTTACCAGGAATCAAACTCAGGACCTTGCACTTGCCAGGTGGGTGCTTATGCAGCTGAACTATATCCACAGCCTCCTGTACTCTCATGCTTATTGAAGCACCATTCACAATAGTCAAGAAATGAAAGCAACCTGGGTACATATCAACAGATGCATGAATAAAGAAAAAAGATATATTTTACAACTTTTGAATTTTGCATTCACATAAAATCAGCACTGGTAAAACTGGGCGTGGTGGCACACACCTGTAATCCCAGCACTGGGGAGGCTGAGGCAAGAGGATTGCTGTGGGTTCGAGGACAGCCTGGGCTACAAAGTGAGTTCAAGGCCAGCCTGAACTGCATAGTGAAACCCTGTCTCAAAAAGACAAAAAAAATATTTAGCACCAGGTGGATGATGCCAATATCTGGTGCTAGCTGGAGCAGTAGCCAGGCTTCTTTGTCATGGCTTTAGGGGTCGAGTGCCTAGATGGCTGTGCACTATGAACCTAAACTGGAGGAACAAATTCTCTAGGCCACCCCCATTCTGGAATGTGGTGACTTGGGGCTCTCATCTCAGAGCAAAGTCTTTCACCTTTGCGATTTTGAGGCCCTAAAGAATAGAGTCCTGCTGGTTCTTGTGATGTTCTCAGGCCATTTTTTTATTGTCCTGTTCTTTCTCAGCAACCATGTTCTCCTCTGCTCCTTCTTTGCAGTCCACAACTTCACTGGATCTTTCTTTCTAGCCAAATTCAAAATGTTTTAAAGCACTCTGCAGGGCCTTTTGCTCTTGATTCTCAACATAGATCTGTCTAAAAGTCCCCAGTAGTAACCATGGCATTACCTCAACATTAGACTGCCTTGAAATTTCTTTCATTAGACTAACTAGTTTGCAGCCCTTAAGTGCCATCTCAGACAAAGTCTCTGGATAAGAGCAAAATGCAGACAAATTTTCTTCAAAAGTATAATGCACATGGCCTGGAGTCCAACAGCCAACACAGTTCTTGTTCCTAACTGACACCTCTTGAGCATGGTCTTTACTAAATACATTTTTATCAGCATTCTAGTCTTCTGATCTCTGACCATAATCTTCCATCAAGTTCAGCTTACAGCATTCCAGGGTTACTTTTAAGTCAGCATTTACAAACACTTCTAGACTCTTCTTGCAAGCCAGTTCCAAAGGCTTCTGAACAACATGATCAGGTAACAGCACAACAACAACCCCACTCTTGGTACCAAAATCTGTCTTGCTTACTTTTTTCATTGCTGAGACAAAATATGTGACATCTACAAGTTAAAGGGGAAAAGTTTTATTTTGGCTTACAGTTTGTAGAGGTTTCAACCCGTAATCAGCTGGCTCCAAGGCAGGGTAGCATAGCAGAGAAGTGTGGCAGAGGAGAAAGAGTCCATGGCAGGGCAGGCAGAAAACAGCAGCAGCAGAAATGCAAGGCTCCTTTTCCCTTTTATCCCATCAGGCTACAAGTCTTTTGGGTGCATCTTCCACAGTCAAGATGGGGCTTCTCATTATCCATGCCCAGAACTATGACAAACTGATCAATGAATTAATTTACTACCACACATCATTAATCCCAGGGTCTTACACCCTAGATCCCACCAGCTCTGAAAAACTTCATCTATGAGCATATAAGGGCTTGGGGACACATTTAGATAGATGCCATAGCAGAGGTAGAGAATAAGATTGTGCTTACTAGTGCCTGAGAAGGGTGTAGGACAGGGGAGAATGAAGAGAGGATGGTTAAAGGGTGCAGGGTTACAGTTGGAAAAGATGAATAATTTCCAATGTTGTATAGCACAGTAGGATTACTATGGCTGGCCACAAGTGACTATTTCAAACATCTAACAGAGAGAATTTTCAATGATCCCAAAACAAAGAAACAATAAATGTTTAAGGGGTTGAATATTCCAGTTACTCTTATTTGTTCATTACACACTGCATACATGTATTAAAATGTCACTCTGTACCCTATAAACATGTGCAATTGCTAAATGTCAATTTTAAATAAAATATATTAAAAGATTTAGGTTCAGGAGCCTGTCTCCAGTAGAGTGAGCTGAAGTGCCCCTTCATCTCTGGGTTCTAATTTTAGGACTTAGAATCGCACTTTACAGATGAGTTTTTCCCATGTGGGCAGAATTGAATGGAAGAGAGTTGAAGAGCTTGGTGAAGCACTATCACACTTCAGAGGGCTCCTAACCATATAAAATCTAATTCCTTTACTAGACAGTTCAAATTTCTACCCTTTGCCTCTGATTTAGTTGTCTAAGTTTTTCTTCCAAGGTTCTTTCTCAATACAGTAATATTTCTGTATGTTAAGTGCACTCTTCAGATCATATTTGAAGTATACACCTGAATTTGAATACTACTTTTAAAATTGATAAATTTCCCCAAAGTTTTGTTATTTTTAAAACTGAAGAATGAGTCAAGAAATTAAAGTGTTGCGTCAAATGGAACAATTTAACAATTGGCAAATGTTACTTTTTGCAGGTGCTTTGATTTTGTTAAAATTTATTTATCACTTGCTACAATGTTACTATTAATTGCAATGCATATGTTTTTCTTCTTTTGTAAAAAAACAGTGCAATTGCAAAGTATTGATTGTTTCTTTATGCATAGTGATGGTTTATTTTTTATTTTTAGAACTTATTTTGATTGGTATAATTATACAAAATTTAATAAAAACTATTTCCTGTCTATTTTCTGGTGATTGTTATTATTCACTTCAAAGTCTGTACACATTAATCATCTTTCCTGTTGATGGACAAAATACCTCCTACCTGCACTTAAAAGGGGAGAGGTTTCCTTTGGCTACCTGTTTCAGAGCTTACAGTCCATGGTCAGCCTAAAGTTAGAAATCACACAGTGGAAAAGTTTGGTAGAAGAAAACTGCTTAGTGCATGGTGTCTAGGAACACAGCAAACACAGTACCAGAGAGGAAGAGGCCAGGAACCAAACAGTACCCATGCCCCACTGATGACAGATCTGACCTCTGTTGATTCTCAGCCTCCCAAGCTCCTGAACTCTGAGGACAATCATAAGCCATTCCCACATCCTATAGGCCCCTACCTGCACAAAACAGGGTGCACTGGCAAAATAAAACACTAGCTGTTGCTATGACAGCCAATTGCCATGTAACCATTGCCACTCACCTAGTCTTGCTTCACTGATTTCTCTTGGCTTGTCAATAGAAAGGCCACTCAATAAGTTTAATTCATATTTTCCTCTGGAAACCATTCTGGATGGAGATCTCACTCAGAATTCCAAATTTGGATTGGCACTGTATTCTTTACAAGGTCGTCATCATTTGCATAACAGCCATGACCCACCCAGACACACCACAGGTGTGTTTTATTAATCCCCTGGCTCGTTCTCAGGCCACCTAAGTTGAAAATTAAGCTTACTCATCATTGAATTAAAAAAAGTTTTTTTCCAATTGATGAGGAATGTGAATGACTTAGTGAGATCCTGTCACAAAAACAAACAAACAAAAATGTCTGGTTATGTAGCTGAGTGTGAAGGCACTGGAGTTCAATCTCCACTGAGAGAGAGAGAGAGAGAGAGAGAGAGAGAGAGAGAGAGGAGAGGAAGAAGAAGAAGCAGAAGAAGAAAGAGGAGGAGGAGGGATGGGAGAGGAAGAGAAGAGGAGAAGAGGAACAGAAGACAGGAGGAGAGGAGAGAAGAGGAGAGGAGAGGAGGAGAGGCGAGGGGAGGGGAGGAGATTAAATGAGGAGAGGAGAGGGAAGGAGAGAAGAGGAGGAGAAGAGAGGATGAGAGAGAGGAGAGGAGAGGACAGGAGAGGGGAAGGGAGGGAGAGAGAGAGAGAGGGAGAGAGAGATTGAGATTTTCTTCAAGTACCAAATTAGCTAGCTCATAGTGTAAGCTCACTGTCTCAAATCCTGACTGTCTCTTGCACACACAGTCCTAGGCACACTGGTTTCTGGCCCAGTCCTCCACTTCAGGGCTTTGACACTTGATATTCCTCTTACCTGGAACCCAGTTTCCCCAGGTAGCAAGGTGGGCAAAGCTTTTTAAATGTGCTCTTAGTTCTTTAGGTCTTTGCAGAGCCTTCCCAGAGGGCCTTATTTAAAATACAATTCCACTTGCCCGTCTTTCCCCTACATGCCTCACTTTCTGCCTCACCAGCATCACCTATTTACATTCCTAACTGTATTTCCTCCTCGGCAACATCACTGTCTGCTCAGCTGTGCCTTCTACTTGTTTTGTCCATTAGTCCTTCCCCACTGCATTGCCAGCTTCATGTGGGCAGTGGATTTATCTTCTTTGATCACTGCCACCCCCCCAACAGCCTGAGGAATGCCTGATAAAAAGTGTGCAATGCATATTTTCAGCAAATTAATGAAGAAGCATGAATGCAAGGGTTGGACCAGATAAAGGATAAATAAAACTTGATGTAAATACAAATTTATGCATATGTACATTATTTTCTTTGTAAAAAAAATCCTACACCTTTTATCAGATTCTCAAGGTTCTCTGTGACCATAATGGTGCAGCAGGCTAGACACCCTCATGCTTTGAGTTTGAGCTTCCCTTTTCTTTTCTGGCACTTTCTCCAGACCGGCACTTTCCCGTCGGTGCATTCCATTGCTTCTTCTGTGGTGGAGTTATGTTCCATCATGTTTCCTTTCTAGAGTCTGAACTCACTAAGGGTAGGATCATTGTCTAATTCATTTCTGCCTCCTCTTCAGTTTGAATAGTGTTTGTTAAATTAATTTGCAGGGTGAGAAGTTGGGCGGTACCATGAAAAGATCCCTTTTTAGAGTTTGGATATTGTCTCTCTTTTTTTGTCCACAGACAATTTGCTATCCTGCATCTATATATGCACAATTTGACACGTCACCAAATTTTTGATTCACTGATCCCCAAAATTGAAATTTAAAGCAAAGGAAGTGAAAAGTCACAATCACTCTTTCACCTTGAGCTGGTGAAAGGATTCTCTGTTTTAATTAAAGGGAGCGCACTTTGCTTTGTTCAAGCTATAGAGAACACATGGGTTATTTTGGTCCAGTGGTGTTAGGGGTGGAAGAAGCAAGACATGGTTGGTTTTATCTATGTGCTCTACTGGTTAACAGGCGTTTGATTTTGCATTTCAAACAGAGGATTGGTCATGTACCAACATTCAAGTGTCTTTTTCACCTTTGTGGCTGTTGCAAAGACCTAACAAGATCTACTCAATTGATGAGATTCCATGAGCTCCTCCATGCGCTATCACCCATTACAGAGCTTCTTGGGAGTCCAAGGGAAGCCTCTCTCACTTCTGTTTTGTTCTGTTTTAACAGTGACTTCTTCATGATTTTGCTCTTTTATCAGACTGTGAGTCCTTTGAAATCCAGGATGATCTATTGCTTTACTGCTCACTGAAATTATCATAGGTGCCACCTGGCAGAAACTGCTAGGAGACCACCAAACCAATTTCTTGTTCTTCCTTGCATAATGTAGATCACACGCTGAGTCAAATTTGCAGGTAAGTGTGGTCATCTGGATGAATTACAGCCAGTCTTTAGCATAAGCACAAAGTACCTCTTCTAGGACCAGCGCCTAGAAACTTTCCCTTACTATGCTTCACATATTCAAACTCTCATAGCACCACATGCCTTGGAAACCACATGTTGAAGAAGGTGGAGGTGCAGATGGAAAGTACCAGGTTCACTAAAGCGCTGCAAAGTAGACACCACACTTCCATTACTCCACTAATGACCTCTTACGACCACAAATTTAGAACACACTGCTACTATGTTACACCACTGAAAATTGTTATCACAGTCAGCTATCTCACTGGGGTAGATGCTCAACAATGTTCATGAAGCAGAAGGCTCTAGTAACCCTCCAGTGGTCAAAAGAGCAAATGGCAGGAGTTTGAAGTCTAAAGAAGACATCCAAATCTGGATTGAACACCTAATAGTTTCCCTATTAGTTTCCTTGTCTTTGCCAAATTGGAAGGTGAGGTGCGGTTCTAATTCACTTCACCACACCCACTAGGTCTTCCTTTAATAAGCATCATGGACTAGAGGTGGAGACACTTCCTCTGCTCCTAATCTATATAATTCCCATTGTATCCACACATGAATTTTCAAAGAAGGAAAGAAAAGCAAGAATAGAAAAGAAACACACAAACAAAAGTGTCCTTCCTCTTTCAGCCACTGGATAATCTTTTCCACAAGACCTTTGCCTTGAGCTGTCTTTCACTTATATTTCATTGTTTAAATCAGGGTCTTGTGCCTACTTTTATACAAGTCATGAGTCATTCTTAGTACATTTAGTTGACATCATGTTGTCCAGACAGAGCTGATGTTCTTTTTGCAAGAAATTCAAGCAGGTAGTTGATGGATAAAAAATGAATGATAACAGTCACTTGGGTCTTCAACCGAATTTTACTGAAACCAGAACTCTTTTCTCCAAACCTGACCTCTTCCTTAGATTTGACAGCAACATTCGTGGTAGCATACGTTTCTTTAGTATGGCACCTCAATAGCCTTACTGGCATGAAAAGCTGAAAGCTGTAGACCTTGTGGTATTCACATCAGCCTCATGGTTTTGTGCTGGGCAGCACTTTGACCTCTCCTGAGTGCCATGATAGACACATATTCCCACTCAGGGCAACCAAAGACATCAGTCAATGGAAAGAATCAAATACCATCCTTTAATAGTTTTCACTTCAAGTAAATTTTCTACCATGGTCAAAGTGGCAAATATTTGAAATACTTGCCACTTTGACCATGGTAGAAAATTTACTTGGAGAGCAATGGGCGCAAATAGAGACTGTAAAATGAGAAATTTTTAACATGAACAATTTAACACTAGCATGACCCAGTTTTCTTATTTTTTTGTGTGAAAATATCAAATTCAATGGTGATTACATAGATGTGGACATTTGGCTTGTATCCTTAATACTCAGCCTCTTTAGATCCTCCTTCCTCCATACTTCACTTATTTGAAAACTTTTTGCAAACTCTAAAAGGAAATTGTAAAGGGAAAGTAAAATAAATGAATTTATTATTATAGTTTACTTTTTAAAGTATCTCTTTTCTTGATTAGTGTTAATGATGATGATTACTTATCTCTTATTGAGTGTCACAGGGCTTACAGTTGGCCTTTTATAAATATCATCTTATGTCTTGCTCTTAATCTTATAATTATTATTGACATTTCACATGCTAGACACCTCAAACTCAGATTTTAAGTGATTTTTTTCTAAGGTTGCCAGTCATGCAGGGATTCAAAATCTGATTTTTCTGATTCCAAAAGGATTCCTGGTTCCCTGTCATGAGTCAGCCTCCCTTCCATCAGTTCTCTTAGCTAGTCCTACTATGGGATTCATTATTATTATTTTTTTTTTTTGTGGTGCCAGGGATCAAACTCTCAACTTCATGCCTGCCAGACAGGTGCTTAAGCCACTGAGTCAAACTCCCGGACCTTCTGGGGTTCATTATTATTTTGTTTTCCTACAGAGTTTTTATGTAACATTCACTGGTTAATCTTTTTTTCTCAGGTTTTTAGCAGAGTTTCATTCCCATTCATTGGCTGAGACATTTATGGACAGCATGTGAAGTTATTTATCTTTCTAGCTCAATAACTTTCTTCCATCATTCCTTAAATCTGGAGGCACTCACATCTAGCTTAGTAAATAAACACAAGGAAGAAAAACACACATCAAGCAGATAGATTAACAGACCAATCCTGTGGCTGAGGGGAGGATTTCCTCTCATTCCACTGTTGGGCTAATAAGCGAGGTGTGTGCCAGCAGATTTTGTAAGCACTTGAGAACAGCAGTGACAAGCGGCAACTGAGTTCAAGGACGCACAGGTGGTTTTAACATTTCCCCAAGGAGGTGGTCAGGAGGTACCTGACGGGGCTGCTCCAAATGGAGGGGAACAGTCAGAAGGAGCATCGGGCTTTGCTCAACCAAGGAGAAGAGAACGAGCTGGTGAGTGTCCCCTTCTTTTTCGCTGGTTTTTCCAAGTCCGTGAGCTGTGCTGCACACTCAGATGAGAGGACAGACTGCAACTCTGATGATGCTATCCTGACATGTGGGAAAGGTGAAGTCTGGTAGGGCTTCATGAAAATTGCAAGACACAATTTTCTGAGGGGAAATCTACAGGTGCTGAGGGCATGGTGTCCTCTGAATGGTAGAGTTCTTGCCATCCCCATAGATGGTGGCGCAGGTGATACTTCCTAGACAATTGCAGCCTGTCAGAGTACATTGCCACATGGTGCTCGTCCAGGTGTGTCTCCTTATTATCTAGGTCACAGTGTAATTGGACATGGAATTTCACCATGTAACCAGTGACAATGGAAATGCTTTGTTTATCTAGCTATTCTTTTGCTGTGCCTACATAAACTGAGCTCAAGATGCTTTGGGCTGGGGTCATGCTTTTCACTAAGACCAAGAGAAATTGTGAACAACAAGTACTGAAGAAATAGTGCACAGCCTGGAATCTTAGCACATATTAAAAAGAAATTTTCACATCTTTGATTCTTTGTTTCTGCTGCTACTTCTTCCAAACATATATAAGTCTTAACAAATAACCATTAAAAACTGAAAACTCTTACAGTGTCATTTTGGCGGTGAGGAGTTTGCATTTACGATTTAATCCTCAGAACTCAGTAATGAAGGAGCTAATTGTATTTCATAGAAAAGAAATCTGAGACCAGGGAGATTAAGTAACTTGCCACAGGTCATTAGTCTATAAAGGAGAGGCTTTTCCCAGCCACTCCTTACCCTTTTACCTGTCATTCAGGCTGCCCACACCACAAAAGAGTTTCCATTTAGGCAATGGGAAAAGGACACGGGAAGGGACGGCAGGTGTCTGGAGGGCTGAAGAGAGCCGAGAGGACATGGGTCTTGTATCTGTTTCCTGTCTGACCTCCCAGCTTACCTGTGAGTGCCATGGGAAACCCACACCTGCTCTCACCATCTAGTCTCTTCAGTTAACTTTAGAAAAACGCGTGATGTGATATAGATCACATTTGCAGCTGTGTGGTCCAGTAGGGCAGCCTGTGGCCTCCTGTGGTTTTTGAATACTGGAAGAGCAGCAGGTCCAAATTGAAACATGCTGTATGTGTAAACTACTTATCAGATTTTGATGAACTTTGTAAAAAATGGAGACTATCCTATGAATGATTTTCATATGGGTTACATATTGAAATGCCATTATTGGAGATAGACTGTGTTGAGTAGAATCAACTGTGAAAATTAATTCCGTCTGCTTATTTTTACTTCTTTAATGTGACTGCTGGATTTAACATTACAAACGTGGCCCATATTTATGCATTACTATGCCATGTGGAGCTCTGTGCTGGTACAGGGCTCTACAATTTTTAAACTAAAGGGATTAAAAAAAATCTATTTACCTGTGCTCATTGCTGCGTGACGCTGTGCCGGGTCCGATGTATTTTGAACATGCAGATGAGTGTTCAGGAAAACCTTGTGTTGATCTTTCCTCTTCACTAAGTAGATGTGGTGCTGCGAGGCTGCGAGCTCCGTATTGTAACTCTCCCGATCTCAGGGAGGGAGATGGCATCCTGGGTTCTTCCTTCTTTCTTTATTTTCTGAGTGATCAAATGCTTCCAGAGACATCCACCAAAACGCTCTGTCTGAGATCTCACCAGGTTGCCCTCACTCTCAGGGAACTCCGGGGGTGTGGAGCTGGCTGAGAATTTCTCTTTCACAAATCTTACTCCTGTGCAGAGATCACAGAGGCAAATCCTACACCAGCCGATTAGGTGACCTGCAGGTCAGGTGGGCCCGTGGGAACTAAGGTGGCCTCAGTGCATGGGCTGAAGAGGAGGGTGTGCCTCAGCTCCAGGAATGCCAGTGGCTCTCCTGCAAGCCAGCAGCTCAGGGTGGTCAGACCTACAGCATTTCGAAGGAAAGTGAGACGTTTGAGTTTTTTTATGAAATAGGCCAATTGTGGATTTTAGAAATTAATTTTTAAAAACAATCAGTAGGTGAAAGTAAACCTGGGCATGGCTCAGTCCCTGCTTGGCAACTGCCAGTCTGTGACTCTTGCAGTTCTTTGTTCCCTGAAGGTTCCCCTCTGCCAACCTGACTGCTACTTGTATTCATTATTTCAAAGGAGCAGTCATTTGGGATGCTGTGAGAGGATCTCAGGTGAGAAGTAGACACTGTTGGAGCAGATAATAAATTCCTTCAGTCAGACACCCAGGAAGAAGCTAAGCACACAGGGAAGGCGTGTGAATTATTCAAGCACAATCTCGGGTTGTTTTGCTGAGCTCAGCGGCTATAGCTTTGCATTCGTTTCTAGAATGGAACTCCAGCACAATTCCTGCCTCCTGTTCTCAGGCCCTGACTCCTGGGGGTAGGGCATGAGCAGCTAGTGTTCCTGTCCTGGGCACATGCAGTGTTTCATTCCATCTGCAGGACAGTCTGGGCGATGGGCACCCCCACATTACGGACCTTGATTTTCTTCCCAACCTACTCCACAGAAGCCCACCTTCCTCACTATGGTCTAACTTTGAGAGTTCCCCTTTTCCTTTTGCTTTTGTTTTGCTTTGTTTTCAGTACTAGGGATTGAACCTAGGGTTCTTCCACCAAGGTACATCTCTAGCCAAGTGTTTAATTTTTTATTTTATGTTGAGGTTTTGCTAAGTTGCACAAGTGGTATGGAAACTTGCAATCCTCCTGCCTCAGCCTTAAAGAGTGCTGGGATTCAAGTGCATGGCACAATGCCTGGTTGACTTTTCCTTTCTTTCTCTCTTTTCTGAAAGTTTGCTCCTCCTTTCACAGACAACTTTGCTTGTCTTCTCTTGAGGTCCTTGAAAGACAGACAGCCCAGGACCCTTCACAACACCGGCCCTCTAGAGGCTAGAGTCTACAGCTTGGAATGGGAGTGGAATGACCTTGGCCGCGGGCTGACCTGGGCTGGTGTCCAGATCGGTGAGGCCAGTCACTCTGCCTGCATTCCCAGGCAGGTGTGATGGTAATACCCAGTACTGTTTGGCATTGTGGTGAGAATTAAATAAATGAACGTAGCTTTTCCAAAACTGTCTTCTGTGCAATAGAGTTGTCAAGCGGTTTTCTGGAAAGGTCTACTTTGGTTTTCTAGGAAGGTCTTCTTTCTTTCCCTGTCACTTAGGTTTGAAAAATATCAGGGGGAGAATGCGGGCAGGAACATCAGGGCTGCGCAGGATCTCAGATACATTGCAGTTCTTTGTATGGTCTGCATTTCCCACACTTATGGGCCTATGGACACCTTCCTGCATGTGTGTATGCATGTATGCATACATGTGTGTGTGTGTGTGTGCATGTATGCCTGTTTGCATGGAGACATGCACAGATTCTCTCCAGACTGTTCCATTGAATCTTACAGCAAAGGATCAAATGTTGCAATGAACAACAGTGGTGTTTCACACCGTTGCCCTTCTGGGGAGAAGCAACCTCCCGTCTCTTCTCAGCTGGGCACGCCTGGAGGTGCGCTATGTCCAGCAGCCTCTGCTCCAGGTTCCTCCCTGGCCACATGTACTCATAGCATTTCTTTTCTGCAGAGGGTCTTCACCCTGGCCCCACTGATCCCCGAGGGCTGCCCCTACCCGCTCATCCGTTGCAAAGCCCAACCGTTGTGTCCAAGTGCCTGATCTACACAGATACCCACTGCCTAGATGTGATAATGCCAAGCAAGAGTTGCCCTAGAAGGAATAATGACCGCTCCATGTAGACAACAGAGAATTGATGGGAGCGCATTTGACCTCATGTTCATTCTCTTCTGCAGAACTGTGGAGGAGCTCAGAACTCTGAGACTGCAGATGTGGGGCTGAGCTGAGCTCTGCGGCCGGCCACATAGTAGTGGGAACCTCTTGGGACCTTGCTGCTCACCTGAAAATAATCCCAGTCATCCTTCTGACTTACAAGTTTTGGGAAGAGCACATACAAAATATAGAGAGTGCTATAAAAAGGGGTTCATTTGCCTGGCATTTATGAGGTGCAAATTGAAAAATGCAGGCTTATATATGTACATTAGGTAAATGTGATGTTAAGCATATTTCCCATTTCTCTGATTAAAACTTGCAGAATGATAATTGCTGGGATTCTTTCATTCCAAAGTGAAATAGTATGTGAAGAGTTGATTTGAAAAATAAGGAAATTTGAGTGCTTAGCTTAAATTGCATAATATCGTGTAGTCTTTATCCTCTGTTAAAAGACATTTCCCCTGTTCACTCCCCCAAACACTCAGGGATTAACACAAAAAGGTGAAAATTGAAAGTGAATAACCAGCCCTATTGGCTCTCTCCTGTCAACATTTATATTAACAACTTGGATGGAGGCAAGCTTATCAATCTTCGACCGACACCTAGCTGTGAGACAGAGATAACCGTATAGTCAACAGAATTAATATTTAAAGTTTTTTCTAAGCTGGATTTTGGGAGAGAAACTGTCAGAATGCGATACAATGATCTCCACTATTGAGATGTTGCTTAACATTACTATTAAAGGTGAGGGTATAAGTAACTTGGGTTTGGAATCTGTGCATGAAACAGTGATTGAAGTGCTTGGCTTAATTATGACTAAATTTTAGTTGTCAGCCTGTTGTTGTTCTGAATAATTAGTCCCGGAATGTCTTGACAGAAGTATGTTTTATCAGAAGAAATGAAAACAGTTCTCCTCTGATTTGTACTTTTAGGAAAATCTCTAGAAAATTATATTTAGTGCTAGGATTAGTGTATGTAGAGGGGTAGCTCTTTATTGCAAATCAAAACTACAGGATTTAAAAGAAACCAGTAGCAGCTCCCAACATAATAGTTATGGTGATTTTCTTCCAGTGGTTGAGTGGATGATGCAGAGAATGAAATAGAGGTAGGCAGACTCCATCCTGGTTTAATTTCCTAACTTCTGTGGTGCAAGATTTTCTGGATGGTACTTTCCCAATGGCATTTGCCCTTGTGTAATCTCCAGTTTCCTGTGGGAAACTTCCTGTAAATATGATAAGCTATGGTTCCTACGATTATGCTACATTATACAATGAAAAGAATTTTGCAGACATTATCAATATTATACTTCACTGAGGTCCTAAAAAGAGAGATTTAGTGGGCCTGATCTAATCAGGTGAACAGACTAACAAATTTGGGCCTTTCCTAGAGCCTCAAGAAATTGAAAGCATGAGCAGGATTTGATGCAAGGGGAAGTTTTCTTTAGGCGGTGGGGGGGCACAGTGTGTCAAGGAACTCTAAGTGTTCTTTAAGAACTGGCAGTATCTTCCAGCTGCCAGCCAGCAAGAGAATAGGGACCACAGTCTGAAGATATCAGGAGCTAAATCCAGCCAACAACCATGTGAACGTAAAAGAGGTCACTGAGCTGCAGGAGGAATCCGGCCTAGGTGATGCCTTCATTTCAGTCTTGGGAAATGCTGAGTTGAGGACCTAGCTAACTGAGCTTGCCTTGTGAGAGCTGTGAGGTAGTAAGTTTGCTTTGTTTGCAGCTGCTAAACTTGCCCTGCAGTGAAGGACGCTGGTGCATGCACCATCACAACTGACCAGCAAGAGAGGGTAACCTTGTAAAGTTTTGAAAAACCGGTTTCAGTGGACAATGGAAGTCCATCTGCCAAGAACAGTGCACTGCTATTGCTTCCTGGCAGGCGATGTGAAGCAAATAATGTGAGGCTCCTCCTCTCAGTGACGTTCTCATTCTACAGATGATCTTTAACACTGTGTGCCTTGTTGTCCCATGCCCTTGATTTGGGGCAAATTCTAGCTCCAGAAACTGACCCTACTAATTAGGTCAGGCATCACAAGACTTCCTTTTCCATACTTACTATCCTCTCCCTGTTAGCCTCACCAAACAAGCACCCTTTAACTTTGACTTTAACTTGCATGAAGACCACATGTTAGCACTTCTGCTATAGTACAAGTCGCTGTTACAGGAATGCCCATGACTGTGAGTGATAACATGTTCCCTTCTTTAGTATTGGGTTTTGATTCATACTGCCGGAGGGTGAGGGGTCTTTCTATTCCAGAAAGAAAGCACAAAGGGCAAATGTTATAGGTTGAACTATTCAATAAATATTATGAACATCTTTAAGGTTCAGTTTTTAACAATACTTTTTAATAAATAAAAAGCCTAATTTGTAGAGTTATTATGTGGATTAAATGACATCTAAGTAAGTGCTCAAGAAAGATTTGTTCTGATTATCAAACATGTACACAAACATATACACAAGATTGAATGGATCTTGTTCCCACACAGGGTATTCCATGACTTGAATTTAGGGCATGTTATGTGGGCACATTATGTGAAACCATGACTAACAATACTTGGTATTTAGTGATAATTAGTAACTACAGGCAAACCAGTATAGAGGGTTAAGCAATAATGACCAGAATATCATGGAACATTAACCAGGGACAATATTATCCTAACATTAAAGAGAAAAACCTTGGTGTATTGACAAAGGTAGAGAGAAGAGGGCAGAGTTGGAAGACTCTCCTCCCATTGAACACATAAAGGAATGCTGTTCAGCATATCCAGATAGAAGAAACAAAGAGTGGATTGTTTATAATAAATAGAAACTTGGTACTGTGATTGTTGCTTGAAAAATGATAGAACACAATGAATTCTAACCTCATAGAAGGACACAGAGATATGATCTCCTTGGCCATGATTCAAGTGACTAAAAATCTGAACAGTTAGCAAGTTAGCAAATGCTTACTTGTTCTAAGGCTGCTGAAACATTCTTATCATGGAAAAGCCTAACAAATCATAATAAAGAAAACACAACAACACAACTGTCATTAGCATTTACAGAAGGCAATTATTTGGGTACCTAGGGTTATGTTTTGGTTGGATAAATAAACTTATATCTTTATACCATAGAAATCTTGGATTGTGTAAGTTAAAGTGTCATAAACTGTAAATTGGAAATATCTGTTGCGGAGGATTTGAATCATACACTACTATACTCATAGTGTTCGGTAAGCAATAAACATTTCAGATGGTTAGACTCACAAACAGTGAATATAAGCATAAAAAGATTTTCAAAAAAAATTTTAAAAACCACTACCATACCAGTCTTGAGTAAATACTGAAAACTCAGTAACAGGGAATGATACCAGGCAGGTGGACCATTGCCTCAAGACTAGGAGGATCCACCAGAAAAGGGTTTGGGGAAAAGCATTTAAATGAAAGTTCACCCTATGATTCTCCTTGTCTGAAGGAGTCAGCTGAACTTAGTTCTAGATCTGATGGCAAGAGGAGGAATTACCAATAAGAAAATAAAGGGAAGTGATTTTGAAATATGTTTTTTATAGGATAATAATTTATTCATGTTTCCATTTAATTCCCGAGGAGTGGTCACTCAAACACTCATTTTATAATCGAGAAATCTGAGGTTCAGCTAAGTAACATATGTGAGATCGCATTGCATAAGCATCCGAGGAAGGATGCTCTATTATACGGCTTCCCTACGATATGAGGGAAGAGAAATTGTAGTGTGTGTGTGTGTGTGTGTGTGCACACACTCATGTATACAGTTACTACATTTAACTAATCTTTGATTGAATTCGCATTTATCTTAAAGCCCTTCTTTCTAGTTTCACATACTACAAAATCAAGCAGGTTCCTTTTGGGCCTCACTTGACTTCAATTTTGACAACTTGTGCTCTTGGGGGACAAGGAAAACCCTATTTAAGCCATCAGATCAGTCACTTTTAGAATTAACAATTTTTTCTTCATATTGCCCATGGTCAAATAATTTCACAATGAATCTGATGGGATCATCTAGTTTTAATTTACTGAAATTTTGTTGAGCTGTGTATTATCCAAGGCAATATTAACTCTTAACACCTACTGAGTCCTCAGAATGTTTCAGGAATGGTGCTGAATGCTTCCTATGGATTTTTTTTTTTTTACTAGTTTCTCACAATGACCTTAAAATATAGTTCCTGTTATTTCCATTGGTGGAGGAGGAAGTCAAAGCATCCAGAGAAGTAAAGTGGGTCACTTGAAGTCATGAATCTTGTTAAGTGGTGGTGGAATGATTTGAGCTTTATTGTTTAATATCACCTCCCCAGGTGTTAGATGCTACACCAACCCACTTCTGTTGTCTTGTGTAATCAGCCATGGTTTTCCTGTGAGAAATCTAAAGTTAAGCAAATTTAAATCATAGTTGGTAACTGATGGAGCAAAGGACAGAGAGGCCTCAGAAGGCAAAGAAAGGTGTATGCAGGACAGAGCCTATGGGGTCAGACCTGGAAAGGGACCTTGGCTCTAAGCTGTGATGTTAGGTGACAACCTCTTGCTACGTATCATGCTTTTTTCTTTCTGTATCTTGGACTCAGAAAAAAAGATTAGGGCTGTGGTGCCACTGCTAGAACCTGGAATACAGAGATTTAGTCACACACACACACACACACACACACACACTGAGGAAGACAACATTGCTTGGAGAGAAAACAAATCAAATCTATGTGACATCATCTGTGCTCTTCAGCTCCAGTAATAGGTGGCAAAGCCAGGTCCCTGGTCTGATGGAACACAGCCTGCTTCTATTATCCACTTTGACCCAAAGTATTGAATCTGAAACCTGAAACCATCACCTTTCTTCCCCTTTGACTGAAACTTGTCAGAGCAGCTGTTCATAACGACGGACCTTCCCCTTGCTCACCACCTCATCCCTCTCCTCCAATCTGTACTACTCTTCCAGCATGTGCCATTATTTTGTTCCCAAGAACAGAGATGGAAACTGAAGTTTAGAGAAATTAAATCCTGAGGTCACTTTGGTAATAGGCGGCGAAACTCACTTTAACACAAGGAACCATGTATAACAGGCTTGACATTCTGATTCTCTCATTCTAGTCCCTGTATCCTTACATTTACACAACTCTGGGTTCTATTTATTTTCCTCTGGTGATATTAAATGTTGCTCTTCTCTCCCTCCTCTACCCTGCATTTCTCAATCGATTTCACTGGGGGCTTACAAATATTTAGGAGGAATCTGTGTGATTCTGGCTGGATCGAGGAATAATCATCAAAAAATTAAATTATACTTCAATTAATTGGTCAAAATGAAACATTCTGTGATAAACCCTCATCAGAAAACATTGGTGAATCCATTGAATTTGATTAAAAGAATGCCAGATAAAGCAGTGATTCTTGAACCAAATCTCATGTCCCATAATCAGCCACATACCTTGGGGAAAACAGAAATGATTTAGAAACTTTTACTCAGGGTTAGGAGGCCAATTTATCAAGGAAACAATAACATTGCTTCTATTCATCTTTTCTCAAGGTAGCACACCTTTCAGGAAGGTACTTTGCCATTTACAAGCTTTTTCTTCTTCCTTTTTTCTCTTCTTCCATTTGATCTCTCTCCTTTTTCTGACCCTTCTCCTCTTTCTATCATTTTAAAAGACAAAAGGGTGTCTCTAGCCATGGAAACATCTTTCACAGAAGCCTCTATAATTATCTTGATAGGTTCTTTATTAGGAATATGATTTTACCTCTACTTCTATGAAAATCAGTTCTTAGTAATTGTTCACACCAAGATGGGGGGGGGGGCCAGCTACAGTTTTCCAACATCACCAAACTTTTCATTTCCCATGGAAATCTCATCTGTGACTATTCTTCTTTTATTAACTTTCAAATTTTGTTACAATTTTTAGTTTCTGATTTATATCTATTAAGATAATTAAAGTCCCTTTCATTTGCATGGAGCAAAGTATCTTACAGACAAATGCATCCTACTGGTTTTCTCTTTTACTTTATTGACAATGTCAACAAGTGTAGTAATTTTAAGTGTACAGTTCAGTGACTTCCATTATTAATCTGTTCTGCTTATTTTGAGCTTAGTATAAATAATTATTGCTTTCTGGAAGTTCACTAACTTAGTATTAATGGCAGAAAATTGTCTATGTTGGTTTATGTATCAGAGGTTCATTGTTTTTCTCTTTTTAAAAAAATGCTTTGTAGTGTGCATTACACAAAAACATAAAATGTATTTATTTTTCTTCTGTTGATAGGCTTTTAGATTGTTTCTAGTTTGAGGCTTTTATGAATACAGCTAACTCAAATATTCTTGTATGAATCTACAATGGATATTTACATTCATTTCTCTTGTCTAAAAATCTAATAAAGGAGTAGAGAAGGTAGTCATAGATTTTTTGTTTGTTTGTTTTGTTTTTTGAAACAGGGTCTCACTGTGCAGTTCAGGCTGGCCTTGAACTCACTATGTAGCCTAGGCTGGCCTCGAACTCACAGTGTAGACCCTGCCTCAGCCTCACAAATGCTGGGATGACAGGTGTGTGCCACCACACCTGCTTAGTCATGGCCTTAATAATACAATGTTTCAAGATACTCGTATCAGTTCACACTTCCACTGATAATATAGTAAATTCAACATTGCCAAGTAGAGGAGGAACCACAATGGAGCTACTCAGAGAAAATCAACTAAAAACACAGTTAACTGGAAGAAAAGGAGGGACATACCTCCTGATGCCAAAATCAATCTGAAATAAAAGACCTGTAGAACAAACTAAACATAGACATAGGACTTTATAAAATGTCAAAGCAGTCCACAGGGCTGCCAGGGGCACTGCCATCAGTGTGCTGAGCAAGAATTGCCATACTGGGAAGTCTCCAAGAAACTGATGGACTGCAAAAGTGTGGATAACCCAAGAAAAACAGAGGATAGATTTGGGATATAAGGCCTCTTGCCTTTTTTGCCTTCCCATTATGGTTTATACATTGTGTCAACTTGAGAAGTCTAGAAGTGTAATTAATTAACTCAGCAGCTCTACATCCTAGGGTGTAGAGCACAAGCAGTTACCTATGTCAATTTGAGAAAGTCAAAAGTTTAACTGAGAGACTCAGCAGGGAGCCAGGGTTCTTACTTTGTAAACATCTTCATCCTGTGCAAAGGAAGGCAAGGAGGTTTGTGAATGCTACATCCACCTGGGTGGGGGGTGTCCTGTGTACAATTTAAAGGAGTAGAAGAGACATGCTCTTGCCCCTTTTTACTCTGGTTGCTTTTGCTCTGCTGTGGCCTTGAACTGTTGCCCCACTGCCATGCCACCCTGCCTTGGAGCCAACTGATTATAGACTGAAACCTCCAAAAACTGTAAGATGAATAAGCCTTTCCTTCCCTAATTTTGGGAATCAGGTATTTTGTCTCAGCAATGAGTGAAAGGTAACCAAGACACTTCCTCCACACAGAGGATGCAGCAGCTCAGCAGCAAATTTCACCAGCACACAGAAGGGTAAGTGAACCTGGCAACTGCTCCCTTCTTCCCTGACAGGCTGCCAGCTTTTTTTTCTTTTTCGGTCATGCACCTTAGTGGCTAACTGGAATCTCTAGCAGCAACAAGGTGAGGAACTGCAGTGGAAGTGGTGCACGACCCTTTCTGCCTTGAGACCAGTGGCTTGAGAGAGGGATGCAGACACAAGGGATCTAAAGAGCTTTGGGAGCTTGACAGTCAGCCCGCTGGAGAGGAGGTTGAAGGGAGACAGAGCAGCCTTGGGCTGTCTCTGTGGCAGTGACAGAATCCCCACTCCCACCCTGTGACAAGCAGCTGACAAAATAGAGACTTGCCAGTGCGGGTGGAACACGGTAGGCCATGCAAGCAGCGGGAGGAGCCAACTGTACAAGTGACTGGGAGCAGCCCCAGGCTACAGCAGCTGGGAGAGTGACCCAGGGACAGACAGGGTAAGAAGTGTCCACTGAAGGACATACATAAAGTTACTGACTGAAGACTCTGGCCCCAATCCCCACATCCAGAGACCTAGATTAGCCTTATACCCAGCACTAACCTTACTGCAGACTTGGCGGGGTTACCAAGCAGGCTGTGAGTTAGACTCTATCACAGAACTGTGGACACCAGAGGAATTTTATTATCTTTTTTCTTTTTCCATTTTCCTTTTTCTATCCTTTTTTTTAGGTTGTTTAGGTTTTTCCTTTATTTTTGTTCTGTTCAATTTGTCGTCTTTCTTTCTTCAACTATCTCTTTAGATTTTATATTTTCATGTGAGTGGATATTATCTTTAGTCTTTCTGGTTCACTTCATAAGGTTTTTTTTTTCTTCATTATTTCTCTCCTGCCTTCTTCTCCGTTTTCCCAAAGACTGCACGGCCATTCTTTGTCCTCTGACCTTGATTCTGCTATATTTCTTTTCACTTATCTCTTTGCTCGGTCCCCATCCCTCTTAAATTTTCTCACTGTGGTGGATTGAAAACTGACGGTCAATTTAAACAACAGCTGAACTGAATCAGCATGGTACTGAGTGTAGATGGCCTACCTGAGGATTGTTGCTGGCATAAAAAGGAGACCTGGAGAGGGAGAATTGTTGTTTGGTGGTGTTGGTTCTCCTGTTGTTGTCGGTTCTCCTGGAGGAGCTTGTCGAACTTCTTTCCTGATATGAACTTGGCTGTTCTTATTGTCAGAGGAGCTAGGGACCTTGTTGTTGCTGAGAATGGCTGTGGGTTCACTTTGGGGGAGCTCTAGTCCTTACATTGAGCATTGCTTCCTGGCTCCAGAGGAGAAGATGGTGTGCTGCTAAATCTCCAGGAGATGCTTGTTATGCTGGCTTCCTGATATGAACTCAGCTGTTCTCATTGTTAGAGGAGCTTCATACCTCATTGTTGCTAAGGATGGCTGTGGTATTTTTGGGAGAGCTCTGGTTCTTACTTTGAGCATTGCTTCCTGGCTGTAGTGCAGAACCCTCAGCCTACTGGCCCAGAACCTTCATCCCACTGGCACAGACTTTCTAGCTTCCACCACTGACCTTGGGACCTTCCCAGCACAGATCCATGAAACAGACTTGCATGAGTTGTTGTGGGCTCTAGGCCTCTGGTTGGACTTACAGGAGGTATTGTCATGGGTTCTAGGTCTTCAGCTGAACTCAGGCAGAATATTGCCATGGCATCCAGGCCTTCAGCTAGATTCTCTAGATCTTTAGCCTGTTGACAGATTTCCTTCACTTTCTTTGTATTTGACTCCTTAGGTGACCATTATAAATAATACTATAAATTATGTGTCCTTTATTATCTTGTTCACCTTGCAAACCTCTGACTACAACACCCACCACACGGTGAAATCACTCAATTGAGGGGAAACACTTTTCATGAAAGTTCCTGGGACCCCGGAGGAGAATGAGAACAGCACCTTGCAGGGCCCAGCCTGCTGGGCCCGAGTGGCACAGGCACCGACCAGGACGCAACTGAACTGCCTTCCGGGATCCTGACCTTGGGACCCCAGAGGAGAATGAGAATGGCCCCTTGCGGGGCCCAACCTGCTGGGCCCAAGTGGCACCAGTGCACGGGCTTGGAATCAAGGACAAACACTCCCCCACCCCCCACCCTTCAGTCCCATCACCCCCCACCCCTGTCAGCAGCCTGCTGTTTCAGAGGTCTGGCTAAATTGATAGCAACCAAGGAACATCAACCAACTATTTGCTAGTATTGTTTCGTAGATTTTGCAGGCCTCTGGTCAGCAACCTGAGCATCTCTTTGGAAGGTGACAGCAGGCAATATAGCAAGTATGGGGGATTCTCTTCTGTCTTGTCTTCGAGGCCCAATATGGTTCTCTCTGTTTTGCCTTACTCTGATCATTGTTATTATTATTAATAAAACTTTTAAAAAAAGAAAGTTCCTGATTTATGTTGGATTTTATTATATAACAATAGATCTTGTCCCTTTGGTTGAAGGTATGAAATTAATAGTTACCACAGTTTGTCAGTTTCTAGGCTGAGTTTGATGCTATTGTTATTACTAACTGTATTTCTTTATCTGGGATATCATACCTGTTGTAATCAGTTGTTCTGTCTTGTATGACAACACTGTAAAAGTCTGGTTCATAACCATCACCATAGTCCAGTACCAAATATTCGGTAACATCTTATCCCTTATAATTTGGGAAGGTAGGATATAGGGACAGACACAAAGACCAAAAACCACCTATATCTAGAAGACATCACTGAAGAACAGACAATTGTTAGGGCAGCCTTAATACTAGTGATAAAACTATCCAGTATAAGAAATTTATAAGTATCAACACAAAAAATAGCATAAAATAAAATTAAAAAATAGAAAATTTAGTAATTTTTATTTAGTAATTCTATTTAGTACAAAAACAAAATGCAACTCCAGACCTCCACTTCACCCAGGACAAGTCCAGGAAACAAAGAGGTAGAGGAAATCAGAGCCAACCATCTGCATTTTCTGAAATGATAGCAGCAGATGTAAAAAAAGGAAAAAAATGATGAATGAAGGTATAGAGAAAATAATCTCTCAGGTAAAAAAAGAAATGAGAATCAAAATGAAGGACTTGCTCAATGAATGTAAAGTAAACACATACAAAAAAAAACGCAGAGGAATTTAAGATAATGATGGAATGAATGAACAACATAGAAAAGAAATAGAAACCATGAAACAGAGTCAAATGGATATCTAGGAGATTAAAAATGTCATTGAAATCGTACGCAACTGATTGAAAGAAGGCAAGGAGAGAATATTAGATCGAGAAAACAGGAATGAGGTTAATGACCAAGAAAATAATGATATCTTAAAAGTAGCAAGGGGCCATGAAAGCAATCAAACCAACAGCTTCAAGATGATGCAAAGAACAACCTAAGATTGACTGGAGTTATTGAGAAAGCCAATACAGCATAAATGCCATAAAAAACTTGCTCACAAAAGTAATGGCAGAAATGTCTCAGACATAGAAAAAGAATTCGAGATGCAAATAAGTGAGACATATAGAACTCCAATTAGTCATGACCAAAATAAATATACATCAAGGCACATAAAAATCAAGATTCCAGAAATTCAGCCTGAGAACAGAATATTAAAAGCAGCTAGAGAAAATAAAATTACCTATCAAGGAAAACCCATTAGAATCACATGAGACTTGTCAACACAAACCCTTAAATCAAGGAGAGCTTGGAGTAAAGTGTTTCAGATCCTTAAATATAAAGATCTCTAACTGAGATTTATGTGTCCTGCAAAAGTATCTTTCAAAGTCAATGGAGAACTAGGATACTTCCATAACAAAAACAACTGAAGAATACTTCTGAAGGATATTTTACAAAGAGATAATGAAGATCAAAATCTCAAGAACAGGGAGAAAGAAATGGGCTTCTCAGGAGCCTGCCCAGCCAGGCCTGAACACCTCCAACCAGAACACAAGTAAGACAGCCTTTGGGGGCCTGCGCGACAGGCGTGGACCCCAGGAAGAGAAACACATGCCCCACCTCACCCCATGCTTACTGGCGCGCAGGCTAAGAATCAAGAACCCCCCCCCCCCGCCCCGTAAAGCAACCTGCTTGTTTGGAAGTCTGGTTACATTGATGACAATTGAGGTACATAAAACAACCAAATGCTAGTATTGTTTCATTCATTTTGTAGGCCTGGGGCTGGCAGCCTGAGCATCTCTTTGGAAGATGACAGTACGCAATGTAGCAAAAATGGGAGATTCTCTTCTGTCTTGTCTTCGAGGTCCAGTATTGTTCTTGTTGTTTAGTTTTATTCCAATTAATTTTTTGGGCCTTATTTTATACTCTGTTTTTAGTGGTTTTATTTTGGTTTTGTTTGTTTGTTTGTTTTGTTTTGGTTTGGTTTGGTTTGATTTTACTATACCTGTTGGAAAAGTTAACTATTCTGAAGATAACAAGATATACTATAGTAGCTATTGTTTTCATAATATCTTAGAAGTTTTGTACCAGTTCTGCTGCTTTGCTTGGATTGATTTCGTTCTGTTATGCTTTGTTGGATTTTACTATCTTTAAAATAAAAAAAAAATCAAGAACACGAATAGAAAAAAGGCAAGAGAAACAATCATATACAGAGGAAAGACAGGGAAACAACAGCAGGTAAATAGTATGACAAGTTTAAGTCAATATATATCAGTTATGACCATCAGTACAAATGGTCCCAAATCACCAATCAAAGAAAGAGACTGGAGGATGGATCAAGAAGCACGATCCAACAATGTGCTGCATACAAGAAACACATTTAACTTGAAAAGAAATTTATAGACTGAAATCAAAGGACGGAAAAGAATACTCCATGTAACGGTAACCCAGAAAAAAGCAGGGGTAGCGATTCTATTTGCAGACAATGTGAACTTCAAACTGACCCAGATAAAAAAGAGAGCTATAGGTCAATCTCCCCAATGAACATGGTTGCAAAAATCCTCAATAAGATACTGGCAAACAGAGTGCAGTGAATCATTAAGAAGGTTATGTGCAATGACTAAGTAGGATTCATCCCAGAGATGCAGGAACGGTTCAACATATGCAATCAACAAATGTAATACATTATATCAACAGAGCCAAGGACAAAAATTACATGATCATCTCAATAGATGCAGAAAAAGCATTTGACAATGTCCAACACCCATTCATGATAAAAAATCTGCAGAAAATTGGAATAGATGGTCTATATCCCAATCTGATAAAAGCCTTATATGAAAAAACAACAGCCAACATCATATTAAATGGTCAAAAACTGAAAGTTTTCACTCTAGAATCAGTAACAAGACAAGGATATCCACTATCACCACTCCTATTCAATATGGTTCTGAAAACAATAGCTGATGCAATTAGGCAAGAGAAAGAAATAAAAGGAATAAAAACAGAAAAGGAAGAAGTTGAACTAGCATTATTTTCAGATGATGTGATACTCTAATAGAAGACCCACAAAATTCTACCAAAAGGCTTCTAGATTTCATAACTAAATTCAGTCATGTAGCTGGATACAAAGTCAACATTCAAAAATCGATAGCATTCCTGTACACAAATAGCAAACTCACTGAGAAAGAAATTAGGAAAACAACACCTTTTAAAATAGCATAAAAAATGAAATACTTTGAACTCAACCTAAGGAACGAAGTAAAAGAACTCTACACTGAAAACTACAGCATCCTGAAAAAGAACATTGAAGAGGTATCAGAAAACAGAAAGATATATCTTGCTCTTGGGTAGGAAGAACCAGCATAGTAAAAATAGCCATAATCCCAAAGCTGTTATACAGATTTAATGCAATCTGAGCCAAAATACTATTAGTATAGCTCACAGAACTAGAGAAAACATCCTTAAAATACATTTGGAGTAGAAGAGATCTAGAGTAGCAAAAACAATTCTGGACAACAAAGGCAAGGCAGGAAGCATCACAATCCCTGACTTGAAATTATACTGCAAAGTTACAGTGATAAAAACATCACAGTATAGGCAAAAAGCAAAACAACAAACAAAGGAACCAAAAAAACCAACCAACCAACCAAACAAACAAACAAAAAAACAAAAACCATCCAAAAAACCAGACCAGAGGCTTAGTGAAACAGATTAGAAGATCAGAAACAACCTCAAACACATTCAGCCACCCTATCTTTGACAAAGGGGCCAAAGATATTCACTGGATGAAAGATAGCCTCTTTAATAAATGGCATTGGAAAAACTAGCTCTGCACATGCTGAAGACTAAAAGTAGATCCACGTCCCTCACCATGCACCAAACTAAAATCAAAATGGGTGAAATCTCTAAATATTAAAACAGTAACACTTAATCTGCTGGAGGAGAGAATAGGTAACACTCTTGAAGACATTGGTGTAGGCAAAGACTTCATGAAAAAAAAAACCTAATTGCATGGGAAATAGTACAAAGAATCAACAACTGGTATTTCATCTTTTTTTATTCTAAAGAGTATATAACAGAATAAAATCAATCAAAACAAACCAGTGTAAGAGATACAGGACTTCAAAACATTATGAAATCAACAGTAGTTGCCATAATGACACTTGATGTCTTCAAAATAGCTGCGGATAACTTCAGACACAGTATAAATCAAACAGAACAGAATAGAATAAAAATAATAAAAACAAAACAATGAATGTGATAAAAGGTTTCAAAACAAGCCAATACTAAACCCAAAATTGCTACCATGATATATCTTGCTATCTTTGAAATAGTTTCAACTGCCATGGGATTTATCATAATCAAACAAAACAAAAGAGAATAAAACCCAACCCAACAAAACAATGGAAATGACACAGGACCTCAAAACAAGACCATAGGGAATCAACAATAGTTGCAACCCTCAGAAGGAGGTCCCTCCCTAGATGACACATTGCTTAGCAATATCCTCTGAACCTATGATCAAACCACTGGCCCCAGACCTGCAATGTTAGTGAAATACCAAAGCACCACAGGAATCTAACTGCATTTCACATCAATAGGTATCATCACAGCCAGTGTTTCTTTGGACAAGCAGGTCACTTAGGGGGGTGGGAGGATGGTATCTCTTCTTTTTGGTACTGAGGATTGAACTCACAACCCCGCGCCTGCTGAGCAGGCACTTACGCCACTCAGCTAAATCCCCTCCTCTATTTTTTGAGACAGGGTCTTACTATGCAGTTCAGGTTGCCCTTGGACTCGCTTTGTAGCTCAGGCTGGTTTTGAACTAGCAACCATCCTCCTGCCTCAGCCTCCCAAGTGCTGGGATTACAGGTGTGCACCACCACGCCCCACTGTGTGAGGGAATGGTACTTCTTGTCTGCCTGCCCTCGCACCAGAAGGGGCTGGGGTCTGGCTGTTCCCAGTTCGCCGGAATCCCATGCAGTGTGCAGGTTCGCAGACTGGGCTAGTTTGGTGCTGTGGTCATTGTTCTCGCTAAACCTGGTCCACAAATGGCTGGTATTTATTTAATCTTAATAAAAAATTGTTTGGGCTGGGGATTTAGCTCAGCAGCATGAGCACCCACCTGGCAAGCGTGAGTCATGAGTTCAATTCTTGGTATGAAAAAAAGAAAAAGAAAAGCCGTTTTACAGCAAAAGAAATCACCAACAGTGTGAAAAGGTAATGCACAGGGTGGGAAAAAATTTCAGCTAGTTGTCCCTCAGATAAAACTCTAATATCCAGAGCATAAAAAGAATTGAAAAAATCAGACCCTACACAAAAATAGGTATCAGAGATGAATACATATTCTCAGATGAAGAAGTACAAACACTAACTAAATACATGAAAAAATGTTCAACATCACTGTTAATTCCAGAGATTCAAATTAAAACAGCGCTGAGATTCCATCTCACCCCAGAAAGAATGGCTATTATCACAAAATCAGCCAATAACAAATGCTGGGATGGAGGTGGGGAAAAAAAGAACACTTGACCACTATTGGTAGGATGTAGGCTTTTGCAATCATTGTGGAAATCAGTGTGGAGAATCCGCAAAAAACTAGGACTAAGGACTGGGGATGTAGCTTAGCAGTGTAAGTGCCTGCCTGGTAAGTGTGAGGTCATGAGTTGGATTCTCAGCACCAAAAACAAAAACAAAAACAAAAACAAAAACAAAAACAAAAAAACTAGGAATAAAGGCCTCATCTGACCCAGCTGTTCTCCTTCTTCATATTTTTCCACACCAATTAAAAGCATCATACCACTGTGAAAATGTGTGCCCATGTTTATAGCAACACAGTTTATAACAACTGAATCTTGAAAACGACCCAAATGCCCATCAATCAAGGAATGGATGAAGAAGATGCGAGTTTTTTTGATACAATGAAGTGCTTCTGAGTCATAAAGAAGGATGAACTTGAGACATAGGTAAATGGCTACACCTTGAGACCACACTCTTTTTTTTTTTTATTTAAGAGAAAATAGTTACAGAAGCTAGAAATAAAAGTCAAAAAAGACAGACAAACAACAACAACAGATCTGATACGATAACATTGTAGGTTTACACACTGAGGTGGTTGAAGTTTGGCAGTAGTTACAATATTGCATATCATTACCTTCCTAGGGGTTGGGGATATTGACAGATATAGACATGTAAGATTCATCAATTCAGGTATATTAACTTT